>JABUQX010072001.1:0-15000 GCA_015478945.1 Trachelipus rathkii | reverse complement strand
CCTAACGCAATTCGCTCAGGTGGGCGCAGACGCGGGACTTAAATAGAGGAAAATTGAATATTGCAGGGAAAATAGAAGAAGGAAAGATCTCTACAAATCAGTATGTGGTTGAAAGGAGGTACCACAAACGTGAGGATCCCTTTGAGTCTCCTAATACCTTTCACACAATTTCTAAGTGAGAGAACAAGGCACCTCTTGTGTTACGAGGGCGACGCAGTGGTTTAGGAATGCGAGAGGTCAATTCTCTCGAGCACCTGCCGTTGTAATACCTATAGAAAAGAGATAAGGCACCAACGTCACGACGCAGAGAAAGAGGGTCAAAGGAGTCAGGGACAGTTTATAAGCCTCTTAGCCTTAGCTTCAACTCTATCCAAAAGGAGGGTGGAACCGGATCCACCCCAAATGTGGGAACAGTATTCCATACAAGGGCGAATAAGACCTTTATATAACTTTATTATCTGAGCAGAAGAAAAAAATTCACGCAATCTGAACAGAATTCCCAGCTTTTTTGAGGCCATTTTAGCAACCAATGTGATGTGAGGTCTGCAAGACAATTCACTATTTATGTTTAGTCCAAGAATGTTTATGTTGTTTATGGGTAAGACATTAGAGCCGTCAAAGGGGATAAGAAAGTTGAGGTGTTTTAGAGAAGGAGATTTGAAGAAGTTGAGTTTTCAAAGAGTTGAATGAACTTCACAAGATTACGGTTACTCCACTGAGAAATCCCGACCAAATCTGCAAGAATTGAATTAGAAAGCTAAGCTGTAGACGAGATGCCACTCTAGATACAAACGAGGGAGCACAATTGAAATGAGTGGATGAATGGAGAGTTGAGTCTTCGGTATAAGAGTGAACAGACTTAGAAGTGCAGCTAAGAAGATCATTGATGAAAAGTAGGAATAAAGTTAGAGATAAAACAGAACTCTGAGGAACACCACAATTAATAAGAAAGGAGGAAGAGGTTGCTCCCTCAACAAGAGCTGAAATGGAATGAACTGAAAGAAAACTAGACAAGAGTAAGCAAAGCGAAGGAGGAAATCCAAAGGAAGGTAGCTTAGATAGTAGCGACGCATGCCATACCCTGTCAAAAACTTTAGATATGTCAAGCGCTACCACACAAGACTCCCCATGGTCCTTTAGGGTAGAAGACCATAGATCAGTGAGATAGGAAAGGATGTCATCAGTTGATCTCGAACGTCGAAAGCCATACTGAAGATCTGAAAGAAGGGAATGAGATTCTATATGATCGAAGAAATGAGAGTTAAGGAGAGTTTCCAAGATTTTAGATAGAATACAAGTTAAGACAATAGGTCGATAGTTAGAAGGATCAGATCGACTACCATGGGCGTAGGGGGGGCAAAGGTTGAGCGATATATATATATATATATATATATATATATATATATATATATATATATATGTATATATATATATATATATATATATATATATATATATATATATATATATATATATATATCACTGTGAATTTAAGCTATTGATCGCATATATTAATTACTTTGGTTAAAGACCCTCTGTTGCTTTTAGGTTATTTACGACAAGTACATACTTTAAAATCACTTTATTAATTTAAAAACATTAAAATCCTAATGCAAGCTTTCGTCTTAAAGACCTTTTTCAAGCACAGACAATACGTGATGATCTATTGATCCATATATATATATATATATATATATATATATATATATATATATATATATATATATATATATATATATATATATATATATATATATATATATATATAATATATATATATATATATATATATATATAGTATAAATTTGCTTTGACGCAAAACAGATATTTGCACAGCTAGTTGATTTCAAGTCCAAAATGAAAACGAAAACACATTAAAACTGTTTAGAAAAAATGTAAGTTTATAATACATTAGTAATTCGTAATTACTACTTCATTATCTATCGATTGATGTATCTTTTCAGTTTTCTACTAATAAACCCTTAAAAACGTCGTCTGGCACACATATGAGGTTCATTTTTTTATTTCGCCAAGATTTAGGGGGGCAAGTGTCCCCCCCCCCTGTATACGCCCATGGCGGCTACCTTTTTTTGGGATTGGTTGAATAAAAGCGCGCTACCAGCATTGAGGAAAAGTATTAGTATTAAGGCATAGGGAGTAGAGTTTAACGAGGACAGGTGCCAGTTCAGAAGCCCACTCCCTCAAAACACGAGGAGGAATGCCATCTGGGCCACTGGCCTTCCGAACGTTTATAGATCTCAGTATCTCATGTACCTGATCATGAGCAATGACAGTTAGAGACATTGGACACCTGAGAGGGGATAGAAAAGGAGGAGGGGAGCCGGAATCGTCCAAGGTGGAATTAGATGAAAAAAGAAGACCAAAGGTCGAGATTAGCCTTTTCAGAAGGAGTGTTAGCAACAGAACCGTCAGAACGGATAAGAGGGGGAAAGGCAGATTTACAGAAATTATTGGAGACATTTTTGGCCAGAGGCCAAAATTTTTTATCAGAAGGAGAATCAAGAAGGGTAGCACACTTCCTTTTAGTGTAAGAACGCTTGGTCAGTCGAATAATATCCCTTCATCGATTCCGGGCAGAGCGAAAATTAGTTAGAGTAAAAGGAGAACGAGAGTTCTACCAAGCCCTATACTTAATAGTATATTATTGTAAAAATAATAGGATAGCAACTTAGTTTTAATATATGTATATTTTATATAAATTACAACGCATATTAGGCCTACTTCTTATATTTTTCACTAGTCACAAAAGAAGCAAGTTCAAGTAACGAACGAAAGAAGTTAATGACTCATTGAAAGGGCAACATTTACTATCTTATTTTTCTTCAGCGAACCAATAAGAAATGAGAATAAAGCATAAGAAAAACATGTTATATAAAAACTATAATATACTTCCACATATATATATCTTCTATTTTGCTTATCTAGTAGTTTATTTTAGGATATAAAAACTATTATATATATATATATATATATATTCTCACTTATGTCTCTTCTATTTTATTTTATTTTAGTACCGTATTTGGATGTAAGATATAAAAAAGTCATATAAGTATCAATTTATATTATCTTATAATATTTAGTAGTATTTGTACTTTGCCAATATTGGGTATAATTACAAGAATTCACTAAACGCCAAAAATCACTATAGCTCACTTCAAATTCAATAACGGTCCTAATAAGTTGTGCTTGTGAAATCAAAATTTATAATAAAAAAATGTAAGGTGTTAGGAGGTAAATTGTAATTTTCCCTTTCTCAACTTTTATCAACCTCCTTCTATTATCTTTATCTCATACTCTCCTTACAATTTTAACCTAATAAGTTAGTTAGTTATAATTTAATAAAGCCAAAAAGGCAGAGTTATCTTAAAAACTATCAGAACTTCTCAAGGACCAAAAAAGTCTTTGAATAACCAACAAACCCAAGGTAAGGCTTATGTAGTTACACAATTGTAGTTATATATTAATTTTTTAGTTCTTTTATCATTCAAAGACTTTTTTGATCAATTGTGTAATCTATATAGGTCCAAACGAACGGGTTTGTTGCAAGTTCTTGATAACTCGTGCTAGCAATATTGCAAATTAATAATCAACCTATCTCCGAAGCTTATAGCAGTTTTCGATATTTTGTGTAGGCTATTATTAGGTCGAAATCATTTTTAAATTAAGGTTTATTTGAACGTAGGAAAATAATAGAGACGGTAGAAGCCACGTGGGCCTATCGAGACTAGCCTATTGGCGTTTTTGTCCTAAGTTTAGTTAGTCCTAGTGTATTTAATTCAAAATTTGGTATGAGAGTTAGATAAGCAATGCATCATTGCCTAACCCTTCCATTACAGTGATTTCCTAAAAAATTCAAGGTCAAACTTAGGCCTAGGCCTAGGTCATTTTCAACCTCAAAATTTGTTTGTTTTTGTTTTGTTTTTTGTGGTCTTCTAAACCTTTTCAAAATTCAAATCAAATAATTTGGCCTGGTGGTAGGCCATATCTCATTTTTCCTCAAAAAATTCAATTTCAAAGATAGGCATTCTAGGCCTAGATCACTTTCAACTTCAAATTTTTTTTTTTGGTCTAATAGACCTTTTCAAAATTCAAATCAAATAATTGGCCTGGTGGTAGGCTATCTTTCGTTTTTTCATCTTTCTTCAAGGTTTCATTTGTCCTTGGGTCATTCTAGCCAAATTTCAGCGAAAATGTCTGACCCAGAGATACATCTTTGGATAGAAAGTTATTAAAAATCTAAGCCTATAGTTCAAGCCATTTCATCCCTCAAGGCACAAGTAGATATTTATCTTAGTCAGATAGAGAGTAGGCCTACAGATAATAATAAAGATAAAGATGCAGTTTATGTAAAAGATCTTGTAGAGGAAGTAGAGTCCTTGTTAAAAGATATTAAACAAAAGGATACAAATATTATAAAAATATTTAATGATAATGAAGTTGACTCCCTCATTCCTGAGTTTCATAATAAGGAGTTGTGTAGTCAGATTCAGTACCAATGCTCGATTAAATCAAAATTAAGTGAATTAAAATTTAAAGGGAATCAAAATTCAACCCCTCAAAAAAATACTTGCTCTCATTTAAGTGAATCTGTTCTTAGAGCTATAGATTGTGGTTTCTTTGAGGGCAATGAAACTGATAAGTTTGCTTATAAAACTTTATTTCAAAATTTAAGAGTTCCTTAGATTTACAGAAAAATTTAAGTGAATCCATTAAACTTCACTGCTTAAAAATAAATTAAGAGATATTACCTAATTCATAACCCAGTCATGAGTCACTTAATAAATTTTTA
This sequence comes from Trachelipus rathkii, assembly GCA_015478945.1. Lineage (NCBI taxonomy): Eukaryota > Metazoa > Arthropoda > Malacostraca > Isopoda > Trachelipodidae > Trachelipus > Trachelipus rathkii. The sequence continues at coordinate 10,190 of JABUQX010072001.1, read as the reverse complement.
ACTAGGATATAAAAGAGTCTGACGAGTACTCCATTATGATCTGAAAAAGATTATATCTTTAAAACCAGTATTTGACCCAACATATAATGCGACTAGGGTTTACTTAAATGATATCAGAACATTAATATATGAACTTGAGAGTTATAACCTTAAATATCTTGAGGAGGCTACTGGATTAGTAGTACTTAGCCACATAGTTTTATCAAAATTACCTAATGTGGTAGTAAAAGAAATTACTCGTTGAATACCAATTACCCCGATTTAAATCAGATATTCGAAAGCTATAATGAAGTTATAAAAAATATTGTTAAAACGTCAAATCATAATAAAGGTCAAAATTTCAATCAAGTCCCCTCCCATAATACTTATTCAAAATTTAAAAATGTAAATACTTCAGATAAGCCTAATTTTAAATTTAAAAATAATGAAAATCAAAGGACGAATGAGTCCTTAAAATCTAATAATAGGCTTGATTCCAATTCTGCTTTGCAGAATTTCAAAATTCATACTAATGAAGTTGGTGGAAATGAAGCTTCTCATGGTATTGATTCTTCCACTTCTAAAATCAAAGGTTATTCAAAATCATGTTTTTGTTCATCCCAAGGTCATGTGATGACCAATTGCAATGTTTATCAAACCTATGATTTAAGAATTAAAAGATGTAATGAAATGAGTCTATGCAGTAATTGTTCAAGTACTAAACATACTGCAGATCAGTGTCCTGGACTTGAGGAGCAACTTTCTTTCAGTTGCCAAGTTTGCAAAAGAAGTCATATTACAGCTCTTTGTAAGCAAAGGAAAAGTTCCACCCTCACAAATGTATGTCTTAGCTTTAGCCAAAGCACGAACAATTTATATTTGTTACCATCAATTACTATAAGGATTGGTAGAGGTAAAGTTTCGGCTTCAGTTCGATGCCTAGTCGACTGTGGTTCACAGAGGTCCTTTCCAAAAGAGTGCTTGACAAACTCGATATATCTGTAGAGAATCATCAAAGCACTCAATACGATATAAAAACCTATTTAGGTGTTACCATCCGCAGTTTGAAAGAGACTGTTCTTGATGTATATATGGACCAGTCTTGTTTCACCCTTCCTCTTTTGGTTGATGAGGATCTTCAATTAAGTTATGAGATTAAGTTCGTAGATCAGGCTCTAATTAATTTGAGAAATAAATCTTTCAAATTAGCTGATTCTGGCTATAAAGAGTCTAATAACTCATTTTTTTGATTTGGATGCCTTAATTGGCATTGATTTAATAGAGTATTTTCCTCAACTAGAATTGAATAAATGTATGAGTGGATCTGCTTTTAAGTTAAGAGATGGTTCTATTATTCCATTTGGAAATATTACTAATTTTATATACAATAATCAAATACAAGTTTCAAATCCACCAGCAGTTGTTCAAAATCATTTAATCATATTCAAAATCAAAATCTAAATCAAAATCAATTGCAGGTTAACCATACTTTGTTAATGCAGTTCTAAACCCTGTACATTCTTATTTTAATCCTTTAAGCCACATACTAAGTAATTCCAGAGGTAGAGTAAGGATTAGAAAACATGTTCAAATTAGAGTTCTTAGGTATAGAAGGTATGCATAATAATAAATCTGAAGATGATTTGAAACAGATTGAAAAATTCAAAGGTAGTATAGAGTTCAAAGACGGAAAATATCATATAGATCTTCCATGGATTGAAGATAAACTTCCTTTGTTGCCATCAAACTATAACATTGCTCTTGCAGTGCTTAATAGATTTCATGAAAATTTAGAAAGAAAAGATTTAGTTAAAGCCTATGATGATGTCTTTCAGCAACAATTAGCTGATGGTATTATTGAAGAGCTCAAAGTATCTCCCTCTGAGTATAAAAATTATATTTGGGTTCCTCACAGACCTGTTATCAAAACTGATGAACAAGTATCAACAAAGGTCAGGCCTGTGTTTAACTGTTCTCTTAAAACTAATTCTTTACCATCTCTAAATGAGGCAGCCTATACTGGACCAGATCTTATGTCCTCCTTGTTAGGTCATTTATTCCGGTTCAGATCAAATCAGTTTGTCATGTTGTCGGATATAAAACAAGCCTTCCTTCAGATTAAGTTAAAATCTATTGAAGACCGCAATCGCTTTTGCTTTTTTTGGAAAAGTAATGGTCAATTAAAGGCTTATCGATACTCAACCATTGTTTTTGGTTTCACATCCTCACCTTTCATCCTCAATTATATCATTAAGCACCATGCTCAGTCATATGAGGATGATGCATGTACTCAGATTCTATTAAATAATTTTGTTGATAATTTAATTATTAGTGGCAATGATCTACAACATTTAAAAGAACTTTATCATGAATGCAACAAAAGAATGGAAGATGGTGGTTTCCATCTTAGAAGTTGGGACTCTAATAATGATCAATTAAGAGCTGTTATGGAAGGAGAGGGTAGAATAGTTCAACATCAGAAATCAGAAGATAAGGTTCTTGGATATCTTTTTAATCCTCTTACAGATAAGTTAAAACTAGCAAAATTTTCAGTAAATGCTGATGCAAATACCAAAAGATTGTTGTTATCAGCTGTGTCCAAGGTTTTTGATCCTTTAAATATCTTTTTACCTGTAACTTTAAGAGGCCGGTTATTAATTAGGAAATTATGGCAATTAGGTCTCAATTGGGATGAAAAGGTCCCTGCTGATGTTTTAGTTTCCTGGTCTTCCCTATGTGCAGAGTTAAATAAATTACATAATATTGAAATTGAAAGGTGTACTTTCTCACCTTCTTCCTAAAACTCTTTATTTGTATTTTGTGATGCATCCACATCTTGTTATGGTTTTGCAGTTTATAGTATAGGTCAAGGTTCTAGTTTAATATTTTCAAAGGCCAAGGTGGCCCCTCAAATCTAGGGCTTTGCCCTCTTTAGAGTTGTTGTCTGTGTTTTTATTTTTCAAGTGTATCAAATCAATATTATCAGAATTTTCTAATGTTCAGTTCAAAAATATAAAGGTGTTTGTAGATGCTCAAATTGTCCTTTCATGGCTCCTATCTGGAAGAGCAAAAAATAAAAATATTTTTGTAAATAATAGGCTCAAAGAAATTTATCAAATCAAAAATCAAGTTGAGCTAGAATACAAAGTATCCATTTCTTATGCTTACATCAATACTGCTGAAAACCCAGCAGATCTGATTACCAGAGGTGTTACAACCTCTACTTTTCTTTCAAAATTGCCATTATGGCTAAAGGGTCCTTCTTGGATTCTTCTAGATCAATCTCAATGACCTATTAGTAAACTTAAATGTTTGTCTGAGGCCAATAAGGAAAAGACTTTACAATGTCACACATCTGTGGTTGTTACTCAGTCTTTATTACCATTTAAAGACTACTCAAGTGTGCATAGGCTTTATAAAGTAACTTCAAAAATATTCAAATTCATTAGCAGGAGTAAAGGGCTGGATGAAGATTGTGATCAGAAAGCTCAACTCTATTGGTTGAAGATAATGCAGCAGCATTGTTTTTCTAAGAGATATTATTTCTCCAAAATCCTAAAAAGGATGAAATTCCACTGCTGGTCAATCAACTTAACTTATTCATAGATGATAAAGGCCTAATCCGATCCAAAGGGAGAATTGCCAAGACACTTTTATATAATGATGATGTGATAAATCCAATTCTTCTTGGCAAGGATCATCATCTCACTAAATTAATCATAAGAGATTTTCATTCTAGATGTCAACACTTGGGTGTTCAAACCACTATCAATTTCATCAGAGCTCATGGCTTCTGGATTACCAAGGCCAGGCAGGCTGTAAAGAATGTTTTTATTAGACTGTATAGTATGCAAAAATTTAACAGTATACCCTTTAAGTATATCCAAAATGACTAATCTTCCTCATCATAGAGTTAATTTTGTGTGTCCTTTTGAGCATACTCGTTGACTTTACAGGGCATCTCGTTGTAAAGATTAACGATAAGAATTTCAAAAATGTATCTATTAATTTACACATGCCTTAATATCAGAGCTATTCATGTTGATGTCCTTCCCGATATGTACACTGAATCCTTTTTACTTTCTTTCCAACGTTTCACAAATATATATGGCATACCATCCAATTGTACTCAGATAATGCCAGGAATTTCAAACAAGGTGGAAATATACTGTTAGAATCTTTGTCTTCAAATATGTTTCTCCAAACATATGCGTATCAATAACATCAAACATTACAAGATTCCAATCTATTCCAGTTGGGTGGGATCAGTTTGGGAAAGAATGATACGAACATTTAAGGGATGTCTATAAAACTATAGGTAAAGCAACCTTAACTTACTTTCAACTGTTAACAAGTATTTCAAATATCACCAATGTTATCAATTCAAGACCTTTAACCTATAGGTCATCAGATAATGATTTGGAAGTTATTGCTCCAAATTCCTTTTTGAAGCCTTATGGCAATTCAAACCTCATATTCAATAAAGTTTCCACCCCCATATGGAAAAAACTTCCCCTCACAACAAGACTTAGCTATAACTCTAACTGCTCAAGGAAGAGTTTTGGAGACTTTCAGGGAATTATGGTATGAGTCTTACCTATTAAATTTGCGCCAGACTAGTAGAAATCTCTATCAGTCAGAGTGGACCAACAGAATTAAGGTTGAGTTCTGATTCACACACCTAACAAACCTAGACCCTTCTGGCTTTTGGGCAGAGTTCTGGAAGTCATTGTTGGTGATGACAATAAGATCAGGAGTGTGTTATTAAAAAGGGAGATGGACAAACCTGTCATTATTCCATTTGTCATCTCTACCCATTGGAGTTATCTATTACCCACTCTGTCTCCAGTGGAGAAGCTGATGCTGAAACAAGCAGTGATCTCTCCAATTCAGATGGTCAAATGAAAATACAGATCAAGTTGATCCCTCAAATTCAAATTCAGTTATTCAAAGTAATAGTGATACTGCTATTGTAGATGTACAACCTTCAACTTCAGGTATAAATTCACCTCAACTTGACTCTCAACAGAATCAAATTTCTCAGCTCAATTCAGTCAAAGAAAGACCTCTTAGACAGGCTGCTGTCAAATGTCAAGAATTCCTTCGCAGGAATTTATCTGATTTGTAAAAAATTTAATTCTTTTAATTGCAATGGTTTTCATTGCAACTCTTCAGTGGGAGGATATAAAAACTATTATATACTTCCACATATATATCTTCTATTTTGCTTATTTAGTAGTTTATTTTAGGATATAAAAACTATTATATATATACTTTCACTTATGTCTCTTCTATTTTATTTTATTTTAGTACCGTATTTGGATGTAAGATATAAAAAAGTCATATAAGTATCAATTTATATTATCTTATAATATTTAGTAGTATTTGTACTTTGCCAATATTGGGTATAATTACAAGAATTCACTAAACGCCAAAAATCACTATAGCTCACTTCAAATTCAATAACGGTCCTAATAAGTTGTGCTTGTGAAATCAAAATTTATAATCAAAAATGTAAGGTGTTAGGAGGTAAATTGTAATTTTCCCTTTCTCAACCTTTATCAACCTACCTCTATTCTCTTTATCTCATACTCTCCTTACAATTTTAACCTAATAAGTTAGTTAGTTATAATTTAATAAAGCCAAAAGGCCGAGTTATCTTAAAAACTATCAGAGCTTCTCAAGGACCAAAAAAGTCTTTGAATAACCAACAAACCCAAGGTAAGGCTTATGTAGTTACACAATTGTAGTTATATATTAATTTTTTAGTTCTTATAGTAAAGGGTTTGGAGGTAAATTTCTAATTTCTTAATTTCTTTAGAGGAGCGTTTAGGAAATTATGAAAAAAAGATTATCTGTTATCGAAATCGAATCTAATACAATTTAAAATCTGATAAGAAAATATTTTGTAAACTCGTAAATTAATGTAACGGTTAACGGATGTAGGGGAAATTTTAACTCGTTAAACGTTAATTCACAAATGTAAACTCGTTAATAGTCCGTTACTTTTCTAAATTAACGAAAGCGTTAAAAGATAACGAAAAAATTAACGAGTTTAACGGATTAACGTTTTAACGCGTTAATGCCCACCTTGGTCCTAGCTTATATTTTTCTCATATGAAAACAGAAATTAGTATATTTAATTTATCTTTTTCCTGTATATTCTGTGGTCACTAAAGTATGCTTTTGACTTTTTTTATTTTTCTTTTTTTTATTTTTTGCCAAATTTGCAGAACCAAAAAAAGCAGAAATAAATCCTGGTTCCAAATATGTTTATTAAGGTCTGAACCTGCAAATTCTTCCACAACTTTGTTTTGGGTGTAGTGCCTAGGGATCATCATATAAACTATAACAAAAGATTCTTTAACGTCATGGCAAATTCCTAGTTATTAGCACAGGATATATATCTGATCTTATCATGTTACAGGGCATTCCAACCAAGTTCATGGTGTAATTCTTTTATTTTATCTTTATTTTTAATCTTTATTATTTAATTCTCAAATGATAAGTTTAAAAACTGTACTCATATCTTAACATGCACACTTGAATAAAAGGAAAGTTAAATATATATATATATATATAGTATATATATATATTATTATATATATATATATATTATTATTATATATATATATTATTATTAGTATATATATATGAAGTATATATATATATATATATTATATATATATATATATTATTATATATATGACATATATATTATTTTACATATATACATATATATTGTATTATTATAATATTACACTGCTTATTGTTATATATATATATATATATATATATATATACATATATATATATAAAGTATATATATATATATATGTTATGGTTGTTGGTTGTTGTTATTATTATATAAAGTATATATTATATATATATATATATATAGCAGTTATTTATATATATATATATATATATATATATATATATATATATATATAGTATATATATATATGTTATATATATATATATATAGCATAGCAGTATATATATATATATATATATATAGCAGTTAAGGGTATTAACGCGTTTAAGTGTTAATCCGTTAATTAACTCGTTAATTTTTTCTTTAACTTTTAACGCTTTCGTCAAATTCGAAAAGAAGTAACTGACTATTAACGAGTTACATTTGTGTATTAACGTTAACGAGTTAAAATTTTCCCCTACATCCGTTAACCGTTACCTTATTTTACGAGTTTATAAAATATTTTCTTATCACATTTTAAATTCTATTAGATTCGATTTCGATAACAGATAAACTATTTTTTTCCAAAATTTCCTAAACGCTCCTCTCAATGGCTCAAAATGTGTTTATTCTTACACGGTTATTATCCCGTTTAGTAATGTTTATCATGTTTTTATTATGCTGTATTCTCATTTCTTATTGGTTCGCTGAAGAAAAAGACAGTGACTGTTGCCCGTTCACTGAGTCATTAACTTCTTTCGTTCGTTACTTGAACTTACTTCTTTTGTAACTAAGGCCTAATAAGCGTTGTAATTTATAAAAAAATATATACATATTTGTATTAAAACTTTAAGTTGGTATATCCTATTATTTTTACAAAAATATACTAAGTATTAATTAAGGTATTTACGCTTTGGAAGTATTCTTTGGCAAGCGGTAAAAGTATCTGCTAGGTCAAAGCCTAAATTATTTAAGTCTGATAGGCTTAATATCATTATTAATATTGTTAGGGATATTATTATTATTATTATTATTATTATTATTATTATTATTATTATTATTATTATTATTATTATTATTATTATTATTATTATTATTATTATTATTATTATTATTATTATTTCTTGCAATCTTTATGAATATTAAAATAATATGAATATCTGCAATCATATAAAAGAAAATTAACAATTATTATTACTATTCCTACATATTTTGAAGACGGTTAACGATTAACGTTAACTTCCGTTACATTCTTTACCGATAAACGCTTTAATGATTAACGCCGTTAATTTTTTTTTGTTAACGATTAAGGATTAACGGCGTTAACTTTCTCATTAACGGTGCCCACCTTGTATATATATATATATATATATACTAAAAGAATTATTTGTTGTTTTTTATATTATATATATATATATATATATATATATATATATATATATATATATATATATATATATATATATATATATATATATATATATATATAATAAAACTAAACAAAAAAATATTATAAAATAATATATATATTAAAGATACATAATACATACCGTGCATAATATACATTATAATAAAAAGAGTATAGTTATTGTTGTTATTGTTATATATATATATATATATATGTTGTTATATATATATATATATATATATATATAAAGAAAGAAGAGTTATATATATATATATATATATATATATATTATAATATATATAGTATATATATATATATATATATATATAAGGTTATGTATATTAACAGATGCCGAATGTCATAGTCAAAAGCTAAAAATAACGGAGTAACGGCACTTCGTTACTCTTCCTTTCAAAGAACGGAATAACAGAATTATTTTCAAGCAATGGAGTAACGGCAATGGAACTGGCTCTTTTGAGCAACGATGCCCACCTTCATATATATATATATATATATATATATATATATATATATATATATATATATATATATATATATATATATATATATATTTAAAAAAATTATATATATATAGTTATATATTGTTATTATTATGGATACGGTATCATTATTAGTTATATATATATATTATATATATATATATATATATATATATATATATCTTATTTATATGTTATATATATTATATATTGTTGGCTATATATATATATTATATGTTATATTATATTGTTATATATACTTATTTATTTTTATATAAGGTTCAAGAAGAAGTTATATTTTATGTAATATTAATTTTGCTGTTGTTGTTATCATAGTTATTATTGTATATAAACATATATATATTGTTAAATATATATACATGGGCGTCGCCAGCTTCCAACCTAGGGGGGGGCAGCTTAAAATTTTATAAAGCTTATATATATATATATATATATATATATATATATATATATATATATATATATATATATATATATATATATATATATATATATATATATATATATATATATATATATATATATATATATAAGAAAGAAGACATAAAACTAGAAACATTTGTATGGATAATTAAATGATTAATATTTAAAAAATTTATTTTATTAAAACAATAGAATATCAAATACAATATGCAATGATGGAAAATTCACAATATAGAGCAGTTGCAAAATTGATATTATTAAAAAGTAATTTCCTTGGGTTCAACGCAAATTTATCAACTACTGTTTGAATAAAATAATCATAATTGCCAAACACAAATTTTCTGTGTACACTCATCATAGCCAGTCCGTTTAACCTGTCGTCTTCCATAGTACCTCGCAGCCAAGTCTTGATCCTTAGCAGAGTACTGAAAGAGTGTTCTACTGTACTGGTGGTGCATGGTTGGGCGAGTAATACATCAAAGCATTTTTCGTCGATGAAAAGAAAGGTTCAGTCTCCTTTAAGACTTGGGAGACAACAAGATCTTTTAGTTCTTCACTACTCAGTTTCTGTCCTTCCAAATTTTGTACCAAAGTTCTTGTTGTTCTTTCTTCTATGCCTTCTAAGTGGTAAAACTATAAATGAAGCTGTCTTTTCCTTCTTTTCCTTTAACTCGTCGATTGTTATGAGTAGTATGTGGAAATGTTGATATGTCAATGCATAAGCAGGTGTATTTTCAGTAGAAACCGTAATTCCAAAAAGAAGAAGAGAAATCCTGTGATTTCGGAGTTATTAAGGATGTTCTCCAGAACTCCGTGGGATTTGTTGCTGGATGGTTGCAGCGGTGCTGCTGTCTACCAAAAAATTCGTGGTATATTCAGATCAAGTCCCAGTTGCTCGGCGATTTCATTAACTTCTTTTAACACTTCATCGATGATTTTTTTCTTCACCTTTTCGATGGCTCCTAGCCATTTCCACAATATGTTGAATGTGCTGCGAGGTTTTGACGATATCCAAGGTCTTAGATTGGAGAGCATTTACAACTGGCTCTAACATCGCAGAGTATTTCGCGATTGAAGCGGCGCACGAAAACGCGAAAGCGTTTCTACGATAAATGCGGAAAACGGTTAAACACCCAACCATGATCTCGAACGAAGCACACCG
>JABUQX010072000.1:12500-29552 GCA_015478945.1 Trachelipus rathkii | reverse complement strand
GTTGTGAAATTCGTCAAAAATTATTTTGTTTCATATGCATATTATTTTCTACCGAAAATGGAGTTTGGAATAAGAATGGCTACAATGATCTAAATCATTTATCAGTTGCAGCTCAAAGACATGAAAAGTCGAAAGCTCATATGCAAGCTTATTTGGCTTTTAAAATGTTTGGAAAGCAGCGAATTGATACCTTACTTGACTGCCAAATGAGAGCCGGAATCAGTCGTCATAATGAGGAAGTAAAAAAAATTGAGAAATTTTAGAAAGACATTGATTCTGTATGCTTCCTTTCCCAACAAGAGCTTTCCTTGCGGGGTCATGAAGAGTCGAGTACTTCAGAAAATAAGGGAAATTATAGAGAACTTCTTGAATTTCTTCGAAAATATGATTCTTCTTTGGATAATTATTTAAGAACGTCGACTATTTTTCAAGGGACATCACCTGATATACAAAACGATATAATTGAGGCTTTATTTAGTCATTAAAAACTTCATAAAGGAAGAAATTAATTCAGCAAAGTTTGTTTCTATAATACTTGATGAAACTTCCGATGTAACTTCAAGATCGCAGTTGGCAAAAGTATTAAGGTACGTTCGAAACGGCAAAGTGTTTGAGAGGTTTATCGGGTTCTCTGACATAAGTGCTGATAGAACAGTTGACGGTTTACTTAGATTTGTTATTAATGTAGTTGAAGAGATGTAGCCCCCCTTAAAGTTTTTCAATCCCCTTTATGGTATGTTAGGTATGTCGTATCTGTTTGAAATTTAGTATACATATAGGTGGTGGTGGTGTCACATCGTCGTAGACGATGTTACCTGTCACACGCTAATTTTATTGTGGGTTATGTCGCCTCGTCATAGGCGAGGTTACGTTACCCTGCACCCCCTTAAGGGTTGCCACGACCCCATTCAGGATGTCTTTCTAGTTTATAGGCATATATAACGATAAGTTTTTAGGTTTTAGGCAAAGGTTAAGATTTTTAAAGATCGATCCTTTACAGGCTAATGTGAAAATCAAGTCATGTAGGCCCTTGACTTGGGGATTTCCACTATATTGATGGATTTTGACGTTTGAGACGTCAAATTAGTGGTTTCTAAGGTCGGCGAGACCATTTTTGACGGTTCTGGATCTCTAAACCGTCAGGAAATCCAAGTCATGTCGGCAGTTGACTTGGATTTTCCTTAACTTTGATAGATTTTGACACTTGATGTGTCAAATTATGAGTTCTCAATGCTAAGGAATCCGATTCCAAGGTTGGTGAAGCGATTCGAAGACTCTATCAACCAAGTCATGTCAGCAGCTGACTTGGTCAAGGTTCCCAACTCTGGAGGAGTTTGGCTCTTTTTTCCATAGGTTGCACTACACGACAATGGTGGAAATGAGGTTTCTAAGGTTTTTGATACCGTTTTTAAGTTTTGGATCTCTAAACAGTAGGAAATTCCAAGTCATGTCGGCCATTGATTTGGATTTTCACCCTAAAATCATTAGATTTTGACACCTGATGTGTTAAATTACAGGTTTCTAAGGTCGGTGAGACCGAATTTGAGGTCAAGATGACCGTTTTCTGAGTTTTTTGAAGTGCCGGAGGAGGAGTCCAAAGAAAAGCACAGAGTGCATGGCTGAGGAAAGAGTAGGAAGAAATAAAAAGAATTCTCATGTGTCGAAGCAAATGAGTCCTAGCCGGAGCCGGTACCTGATGATGGAATTGGTAAGATGCTGAGTTAGTAAACATACTCTTAATAACACTATAAGTAGTGATACTACCAAGTCCGCGGCAACCTATTTCGATATGAATGAATAGAGATATATTAGGGTTATATGGAGAATTGATAGCCCGAAGGGCTATCAATTCGACAAACAGACAAAACCGAAGGTTTTGTCTGTGTTTGTCTGTGTTTGTTTGTATTATTTATTATTATTTATTATTATTACATCGAAGATTCGTTTTCCCAAAGGGAAAACGAATCTGAGTTGAAAATCATCCTCAACATATGCATTTCTGAATCCGACTCTGACTCCGACTCCGACTCCGACTCCGACTCCGGTCTCCGGCCGCTGCGGCGAGGTTCGGTTTGGTTCAAGACACGGTTAGTGTTGATCTTGTCTGTATTATTAATCATTTATATTTATTATATATTATTATTATTATTATTTGTTATTTTTTCCACCGAGGTTTTCTTCTTCGCATCCAGTTTCTGAGTTCGATATATATCTACATGGGTTAGGTAATAAACAGTCGTATAACAACAATGTTGGTGTCCTTATAAGGGTTATCGATGCCGTAGAGTTCGAATATGATGGTTATAAGACCGTACAGGGTGTCTAGGATCCCCCAGAAGGGGATTCTACCCCAAACATTAAATATTGATGAGAAAGCTGAAAACTTGAATACAATCTTTTTAGGCTGTATCTAGGTGTTTATACGGGTAAATGACCGATTTGACCCAAATTCGGGGACACCCCACCAGAATCGAAATATTGACACTAGAATTGATGAACTCGGTATACAACCTTCTGAGGATGTATCTTAGATGACCACGGGTGTAAAATGACTGTGGGTGCCCAGACGGGGTACTCACCCCAAAATTTGAAATATTGACATAGAACAACGAAAATATATCAACCTTTTTAGGTTATCTTAGATTGTATCCGGAGGGTAAAATGACGATTTACCAAATTTGTTGGAACCAGCCCCCAAATCTGAAATATTGACATAGAATGATGAAACTCGGTATACAACCTTCTGAGGATGTATCTTAGATGACCCCGGGTGTAAAATGACTGTGGGTGCCCCAGACGGGGTACTCACCCCAAAATCTGAAATATTGACATAGAACAACGAAACTTGATATACAGCCTTTTTAGGTTGTATCTTAGGTGTATACGGGGTAAAATGACCGATTTTACCAAATTCGTGGGACCAGCCCCCAAATCTGAAATATTGACCTAGAGTGATGAAACTCGGTATACAGCCTTCTGAGTATGTATCTTAGATGACCCCGGGTGTAAAATAACTGTGGGTGCACCAGACGGGGTACTCACCCCAAAATCTGAAATAACATAGAACAACGAAACTTGATATACAGCCTTTTTAGGTTGTATCTTAGATGTATCCGGGGTAAAATGACCGATTTGGCCAAATTCTGGGACCGGCCCCCAAATCTGAAATATTGACCTAGAACGATGAAACTCGGTATACACATACCATATAAGGTACTCACATCATATATGGGTTAAAATACCGTACACAGCCTAAATGGGGGTCTCCGGGACCCCAAACTTGAAATATTGACCTAGAACGATGAAACTCGGGATATACCCTTCATATCTAGTACCCATATCATATATGGGTTAAATATCCGTTCACATCCCAAAGGGGGGTCACCAGCCCCACAAAACTGAAATATTTGCGTAGAACAACGAAACTTGGTATACATCTTTCTTATGATGTATCCTCGTACAGAAAACAAAAAAAAAATAAAAAAAAAAAAAAAAATTTAAAAAAAAAAATTAAAAAAATTAAAAAAAATTTTTTTTTAAAAAAATTAAAAAAAAATTTAAAAATTTAAAAAAATTTTTTAAAAAAAATTTAAAAATTTAAAATTTTTTAAAAAATTTAAAAAAAAATTTAAAAAAAAACAAAAATTAAACATTTTTTTATTCTTTTTAAGTTTATAACTTAAAAAATTTACGTTTTTTATATAAATCAAACACCCTCTAGAGCCTCTAGAGCCTCTGGAGCCTCTGGAGCCTTTTGAGCCTCCTCCCCCTCCTCCACCTCACGCCCCTCCCCATCTATGATCTAGTGATTCATGTCATATTTTGTATAACAATACAAAACTTTTATTTTATTTTTTATATGCTCTTAACAGTTTGTTTTTACTAAATTTTACGCTTTTCATATTTATAACTTAAGAAATTTTGGTTTTTACATACCCTAAACCTGTAAATCAGTAAATCAAACCACCCACCCTCCCCCATCCCTTAGCAAATCCTGGATATTTATACATTAGCATAGTAATATTTATGAAAATGTATCATAACCCTTGTCGTAATTATATACTAACCATCCAATATATGCTAACGTAACAAATCCATACTTAACAACAATAAAAGTAACTAACATTGAGTGTCAGAACGGAACCTACTTACACTTTTTTCTTAACATATCACTGATATTTTACCATTTAACATAGTAATTATTTAACAAAATTTTTATTTCATAACCTTGTCTTTTAACATATCAACTAATCATTGAATATATGCTAACGTAACAAAGTTTTCACATCAATGAAACAACATAGCATCACACTGACTACGAATATAACGTACATTCACAAGCCTAACACATCTTTAACATGAGATTAAACAGTTAACATTAACAAGCTTTCATACTTAACCAGTTAAAGTACTAACATTGAGCGCAGAACGTAACCTACTTACCACTTTTTCTAAAATATACACTGATGTTTTACATTAACATAGTACATTTAACAAAAAAATTATTCACAACCTTGTGTAAGTATCTTACTGATCAATGAATATATATGCTAAACGTAACCCCCCAAAAATTTTTTTATATTAATAAAGCAAACATAGAATCATATGAACTTGAAAATAATGTACACTCACAATCCTAACACATCTTATACACGAATAAGCAGTCAAATTAACAAAGTTCAATACTTAAAAACCTGTGACATAACTAACATTTGCATACAATACGTAACTTATTCACACTTTTCCAAACATATCTCTAACATATCAGTATTATTTTTGCACGAACATAGTTACATTTGATCCAAATTTTATCACCAATCTTGTTTAATTTATTACTGACCAACGAAAATACTGCTAACGCAGCAAAGATTTCAACATCAATAAAGCTAAATATCATAACCGATGTAAACAATATAAAGTATAACATTCAAATTCGGAACATACCTATTGCCTGAATAAAATCACAATAATTAACAAAGTCCCAACACTTAAACACAGTAAGTAAACTAACATTAAGCGCTCGGAAAACGTAAACTATTCACACTTTTTGTCAAGCATATCTCTAACTTAGCAATGTTTATTAGATTAACATGGTAATATTTAAAAAAATATATCATTAACCTTGTCTAATTATCATACCGATCAACGAATATAGGCTAAACGTAACATAGTTTTCACATTAATAAAAACTAACATAGGACATCTAAACTAAGAATATAATCCACACCGATAAACCTAACACCACCTTAAACATGAATAAACAGGTAACATTAACAAAGTTCCATACTTAACAACAGTGAAGTAACTAGCAAAACATATAGAACGTCTCCATTCACACCTTTTTTTTCTTTTTGTTTAAAAACTATTTATTATTTTTAATTTATTTCTTAAAACTTTTTTCTTTCAAAAAGACTTATTGGCATATTTGTAATTTTATTTCTTCACAACATTTTAGTTTTGTTTTTTTTTAAAAAACTTTTAATTTAACTTTATTTTTTTAAAACTTTTTGTTTTTACTAAAATTTTTATTCTTTTTATGTTTATAACGTAAAAAAATTGTGTTTTTACATACCCTAAAACGGTAAATCACTGAATCAGTAAATCAAACCACCCCTACCCATCCCAACCCTGATCTATAGGGGTATTGATCTATTGATCTGTTGACTCCAGTCATATTTCGAGTATCATTTTTGTTAAAAAAAAAAAAAAAAATATGTTCTTTTTTTTTACTAACCCTCGAATATATGCTGACTAACAAAGTTTTCACATCAAAATAAAGCTAACATACATAACCGATGTAAGAATATAATGTATAACATCAACCCTAACATACCTTAAACACGAACAAACAACTAACATTAACAAAGTTCAATACTTAACAACAGTAAAAGTAAACTAGCTAAAATACAAAGATAGAACGTAGCCTTTCACATCTTTTTTTTCTTTTTGTTTTAAAAAACTTTTATTTATTTTAACTTTATTTCTTTAAAACTTTTTGTTTTAAAAAACTTTTAGCTATTTTTAATTTTATTTCTTTAAAAACTTTTGTTTGTTTTTTTTTTAAAAAAAAACTTTTTAATTTTTTAACTTATTCTTTAAAACTTTTTGTTTTTACTAAAAATTTTATTCTTTTTATGTTATAACTATAAAATTTACATTTTTACATAAACTAAACCAGTTAAAAATGCTAACTTAACAAAGTTTTAACATCAATAAAGCTAACATAACATAACCTGATGCAAGAATATAATGTATAACATCAAACCTAACAAAATACGATACTTGACAACAGGAAAGTAACTGACGTTGCTTACAGCCCGTACCATATTCACACTTTTTTTTTTCAAACAGATCTTAAACTATCACTAATTATACATTAGACATAGAACCAATTAACAAAAAATTTATCACAACATACTCGCCAACAAATATATGCTGACCGTACCAAGTTTTCACATCCAATAAAGCTAACATATCATATCCGAACTAGGTATAACGCACAATTGGACAAAACCTAAACGCTTATGATCGAAATAAATGACTAACATTAACAAAGTTTTCAATACTTAACAACACTAAAGTAAATAACAATGCATACAGAACGAACATGTACGAAGCTGATGTGGGTCCTGTTTCACTAGAGTTATCAAATACAAAGTCAAGAAATTGTTCAAACTCCTCCCACTTTTCGAAATATACGCAATAACCTATGATTTCTTGTTCTGGTTCGTTTTCGAAAATTTACGCAATACTATGATCTTGTTGGTTTCGTACTTAACATTAATTAACGTTAAATCTTCACTAAACATAGTAACATTTAGCAAAAATTATCACAACATTGGTTAATTACACTGATCAACGAATATTGCTAACATAACAAAGTTTCACATTAATAAAGCTAAAATTAGCATCATCTAAACTAAGAAAATAAAGCCCAAAGACAAACATAACACATCTTAAGCAGGAATAAACTTGTTAACATTTAACAAAGTGCCACCACTTAACACCAATAAAGCAACTAACATGGTATGCAAAACGCTAACCTAATCTTACTTTTTCAACCATAACTCTAACATATTAACGTTAATCTTAAACTGACACAGTAACATTTAGGCAAAAAATATCACAACATTGTTAATTATCATACAGACAGCGAATATTATAGGCTAACATAATAAAGTTTCCACATTAATAAGTAAACATAGCATCAACTGAACTAAGAAATTAAATGTCCAAAGACCAAACATAACACATCTTTAAGCGAATAAGCAGTAACATTAACAAAGTCATACTTAACACCAGTAAAGCAACAACATGGTATGCAAAACGTAAACTAATCTTACTTTTTCAAGCAAAACTCTAACATATTAACGTTAATCTTACCCTGACACAGTACATTTAACTAAAATAATTTCTCACAACATTGGTTAATTATCATACAGAGCTGCGAAAGTATGCCTAACGTAACCAAGTTTCCACATCAATAAAAGCTAACCATAGCGTAACATGAACTATAAAGAACATAATGCACAAAAACAAACCTATCACAACTTACACACAAATAAACTGTTTAACATTAACAAAGTTCCACACTCAAAACCAGTAAAGCAACTAAAACATGGTATGCAAACGTAACCTAATCTTACTTTTTTCAAACATAAGAACTCTAACATATTAACGTTATTCTTACACTGACACAGTAACATTTAACTAAAATTATCTTCAACAACATTGGTTAATTTTACTTATCAACAATATACTCAACAATAAACAATGTCTTCAACATATAAAGCTAACATAGCATTCAATATGTAACTAGGAAAATTAATGTTGCAACACAAACCTACACATTCTTACGCCCTAATAAAACTGTTAACATTAACAAGTTCCACACTTAATATCAGTAAAGTAACTAACTTTACATACAAAAACGTAACCTGTTCATACTTTCTCCAAGCATATCTAACATATTAAAGTTAATCTTACATTGACACAGTAACATTTATCAAAAAATGGGTCATAAACCATACCCAACCATCATAATACCTAACGAGTTAATACGAATAAAGTAAAGTTTTTAGACTTCTCTTTTTAGACTCCGCTCCTTTTCAGAAACAATACAACTCTAAAATGAAAATGATTTACGCTTTAACTTATCTGCATTAAATGATGCAATACATTACTATAATTTGACCCTCTGGCAGGGAATACAGCAATGTAGCATCGCCATCCGGTTTACGATTAAATAATAAATGACACTATTGGGATAACGAAACTCCTCATTGAAGATATCGACACAAGCGTAGGATGCAGGGAGATGTCATCGTATCAACACAGCGAAAAACTATCCTACTGAAGAAAATTGTGTATAAACATCCCTTAAATGTAGTGAGATTTTTCTACCAATCAGAAGAAAGTAAACAAGATTACGACGTTACGAATGAACCATATCAGTTCAAAAGAGGTATATATTCTCGTACAACAAACAACAAACAACAACAACAACAACAACAACACAACAACAATAACATAGTGACAAAGATAAGTTCTTTGGATACTAACCAATGAATATATGCTAACTTAACATTGTTTTCACATTAATAAAGCTACCATAGCAATCACCAGAGCTAAGAAAATAATGTTACAACGACGAATCTAACACAACTTAAGCACGAATAAAATGTTAACATTAACAAAGTCCACACTTACACCTGTTAAAGTAACTGACATTGCATTACAAAAACGTAACCATTCACCTTATTACCCAAACATATTCTCCAACTATTAACGTTAATTGTACATTGACGCAGTAATATTTAGCACAGGAATTTATCATAACCTTGTTTAATTATCATTACAGAGCAGTGAAGTATTTCTAACGTAACAAGTCACTATTAATAAAGGCTAACATCACATAACCTGAACTAAGAATATAATGTACAATGACAACCCCAACACACCATAGCACATGAATAAACACATAACATTAACAACTTTCGCACTTACAACAGTAAAGTACATAATCACTTCGTCAAAACGTACCCTATTCCAGACTTCTTTCAAGCATAATCTCTGGAATATCAATGGTTAATTTTTACATTAACATCGAATTATTATAACAAGATTTAGCATAAACCTGCTAATCATCATTACTGACAAAGCAACTATTTAATGCTGAGTAAACAAATGTTTTACATCAACTTCGTAACATTTTACAAAAATTCATCATAACCTCGTCTAAATTTCATATTCCCCAGCGAATAATCGCAAACATTAAAAAACAAAAAAAAAGGGTTTTTTAAACAAAAATAAAACAAAAAATAACAAAAAAAATATAAACATAACAAAATAAGTTCTTTAGTAAAATATCACAGTTAAACGTAATAATTTACTGATTTTAAAGCAATAAATCAGTAAATCAGATAATCAAAACCACCCAATCCTGACAGGTCCCCACCCTCCCACGCCTGTGATCTTTGAGCTATTGATTCAAGTCATTATTTGTATATCTTGGCCTTAACATAAATAAAAATATGTCTTGGAAACTATACTAACCTATGAATATATGCTTAACCAACAAAGTTTTGCATCAATAAAGCTAACAAAATTCATAAACCGCGACTAAGGAATATAATGACAAATGCAAACCTAAAACATACCTAGCGTATGGAATAATCAGCTAACATCCTGAAAATTCCCTTCTTATCAAAGTGTAAACTAGCTAACAGATCATACAATACTCGATATGTCCACCTTTCGAGCATATTAGCAACAGGTAAAGCCGTATTATCTAACAAATCCCTTAACAAGTGACCAATCTATCAAAGAAGCCACCATCTTGAACTATGAGACACTATCTTCATCAAGTCACTCGTTTTGAGTATAAACATCATTTGGACTTGTGGAATAAACGTAGACATTGCAAAAGTTCTTAGGGCAAACCTAAACCATTATTCAACAAACTTAAACCTGGTTCACGTTTTCTAACCACATCCATCGTCAGTTAACACCAGTAATTCTTACCAAAAATGATCATTCTCTTAACAAATTCAGTGTTATTTCCACACTTGTCATAGTAACTATTTTAACATAACGTACTTAAACTACGAATAAACAGTTTTCATTAACCAAGAGTTCTAAGCAACACATTACCTTCTCGAGAAAAACACCCAGGGGGGATGGCGCCCCTTGATAAGGGGTAGTGAATCCCTGCGAAGGGGGATCACCCCGAAGGCGGGTTGTAAGCAAGGGCTTCCCCTCCGAAGGAGGGTTAGCCTCAGCCTTCGGGCTGAGGCCCAAAGCCCGCCTTAGTACATTATTTTGTTGACATTATTTTCTATAGCTCTGCAGTGATTGCTATGGTAGCTTTATTAATGTGAAACAATGTTACGTTAGCATATCATTCATTGGTTAGTATCCAAAGAACTTATCTTTGTACTATGTTATTGTTTTGTGTTTGTTGTTGTTGTTGTTGTTGTTCGTTGTTGTTGTTGTTGTCGAACGAGAATATACACCCCTTTTTAACTGATATGGTTCATTCGTACGTCGTATTCTTGTATACTTTCTTCTGATTGGTTGAAGGAAAGAATCTCATTACATTTAAAGGGATGTTTATACACAATTTTTTCAGTAGGGATAGGTTTTGTCTGTGTGATGACGATGACATCTCCCATGCATCTCTACGCTTTTTTCGATATCTTCATTGAAGTTTCGTTTATTCCCAACTATGTGTCATTGTATATTAATCGATAAACGGATGGCGACTGGCTACATGCTTGTATTCCTGCCAAGAGGCGTCAAATATAGTAAGTTATTGCATCACTTTATGCCAATAGTTAAGCATAAAATCATTTTCATGTTTAGAGTTGGTATTTTCTGAAAGGAGGCGGAGTCTAAAAAGAGAAGTCTTAAAAAACTTTACTTATTTCGTATTTTATCGTTAAGGTATTATTGATGGTTAGGATATGGTTATACACATTTTTGATAAAGTTACTGGTGTCAATAGTAAGATTAACGTTATATGCTAGAGAATATGCCTTGGAAAAAAAAGTAATGAAAAAACAGGTTACGTTTTGTATGTAAAGTTAGTTTACTTTACTGATATTTAAGTGTGGAACTTTGTTAATGTTACAGTATTATCTAGGGGTAAGATGTTGTTAGGTTTTCGTTGCCACAATTATTTTCTAGGTCATATGATGCTATGTTAGCTTTATTAATGTGAAGACATTGTTATGTTAGAGTATTATTCGTTGATAAGCTATAAATTAACCAATGTTGTGAGAAATTTTTAGTTAAATGTTACTGTGTCAGTGTAAGAATAACGTTAATATGTTAGAGTTATTGCTTGAAAAGTAAGATTAGGTTACGTTTTTGCTACATGTTAGTTGCTTTTACTGGTCTTTGAGTGTGGAACTTTGTTAATGTTAACAGTTTATTTGTGTGTAAGTTGTGATAGGTTTGTCTTTGTGCATTATTTTCTTAGTTCATGTTCCGCTATGTTAGCTTTATTGATGTGGAAACTTTGTTACGTTAGCATACTTTCGCAGCTCTGTATGATAATTAACCAATGTTGTGAGAAATTTTAGTTAAATGTTACTGTGATTAGTGTAAGATTAACGTTAATATGTTTGTGGAGTTATGCTTGAAAAAGTAAGATTAGTAACGTTTTGCATACCATGTTAGTTGCTTTAGTCCGGTTATGTTATGGAACTTTGTTAATGTTGACTTGCTTATTCCTGCTTAAGATGTGTCTTATGTTTGTCTTTGGACATTATTTTCTTAGTTCAGTTTGATGCTATGTTAGCTTTATTAATGTGGAAACCTTATTATGTTTAGCATATTTTCGCTGGTCTGTATGATAATTAACCAATGTTTTGATAAATTTTTGCTAAATGTTACTATGTTAGTGTAAGATTAACGTTAATATGTTAGATTATGCGTGAAAAAGTAAGGATTAGGTACGTTTGCATACCATGTTTAGTTGCTTTATTTTGGTTTGATTAAGTGTGGCACTTTGTTAATGTAACAGTATTATTCCTGCTTAAGATGTTATGTTTGTCTTTGGGTATTATTTTTTTAGTTTAGATGATGCTATGTTAGCTTATAATGTGAAAACAATGTTACGTTAGCATACTTTCACTGGTCTGTATGATAATTAACCAATGTTTGATAAATTTTTGCTAAATGTTTACTATGTTAGTGTAAGATTAACGTAATATGTTAGAGTACGAAACCAAACAAGAATCATAAGTATTGCGTAATGTTTCGAAAACGAACCAAACAAGAATCATAGGTATTGCGTAATATTTCGAAAAGTGGGAGGAGTTGAACAATTTCTCGACTTGTATTTGATAACTCTAGTGAAACAGGAACCACATCAGCTTCGTACATGTACGTACTGTATGCATATGTTAGTTACGTTACTGGTGTTAAGTATGAAACTTTGTTAATGTTATCATTTATTTCGATCATTAAGGTATGTTAGGTCTTTGTTCATTGTGCGTTATATTCCGTAGTTCAGATATGATATGTTAGGCTTTATGATGGAAAAAAACGTTTTGTGGCTACGTCAGCATATATTGTAGGCGAGTATGTTGTGATAAAATTTTTGTTAAATGTTATCTATGTTAATGTAAAATAATAGTGATATGTTAGAGATCTGTTTGAAAAAAAAAGTGTGAATATGGTACGGGCTGTAAGCAACGTCAGTTACTTTCCTGTTGTCAAGTATCGTATTTTGTTAGGTTTGATGTTATACATTATATTCTTGCATCAGGTTATGTTATGTTAGCTTTATTGATGTGAAAACTTTGTTATTTACTTGTTTTACTGTTTAGTTTAAATAACCAAAAAAAACACAGGCAATACCACTGTAAAAAATGTAAATTTTTTTACGTTATAAACATAAAAAGAATAAAATTTTTAGTAAAAACAAAAAGTTTTAAAGAAATAAAGTTAAAAATTAAAAGTTTTTTTAAAAAAAAAACAAAACTAAAAAGTTTTAAAGAAATAAAATTAAAAATAGCTAAAAAAGTTTTTTAAAAACAAAAACGTTTTAAAGAAATAAAAGTTAAAATAAATAAAAGTTTTTTTAAAAACAAAAAGAAAAAAGATGCTGAAAGGCTACGTTTCTATATTTTTTGCTAGTTACTTTTACTGTGTTAAGTATTGAACTTGTTAATGTTAGTTGTTATTCGTGTTTAAGTATTGTTAGGTTGATGTTATACATTATATTACATCAGGTTATGTTATGTAGCTTATGTGTCGAAAACTTTTATGTTCAGCATATATTCGAGGTAGATAAAAAAGAACATATTTTTATGCTTATGTTTATCCAAATGATACTAAGAAACATATGACTGGAGTTCAACGATCAAATTAGATCAATACCCCAATAGATCAGGGTTTGGACGGTAGGGGGAGGTAGGGGTGGTTTGATTTACTGATATCATGATTTACTCGTTTTAGGGTTGAAAAAACACACTATTTTTTACGTTATAAACCATAAAAGAATAAAAATTTTAGTAAAAACAAAAAAGTTTTAAAGAAATTAAATTAAAAATAAAGATTTTTTAGAAAAAAAAAACAAAACTAAAATGTTTTAAAGAAATAAAATTAACCAAATAACTAAAAGTTTTTGAAACAAAAAAGTTTTAAAGAAATAAAGTTTAAAAAATAAATAAAGTTTTTTAAAACAAAAAGAAAAAAGGTGTTGAAAGGCAACGTTCTATATGTTTTGCTAGTTACTTCACTGATGTTAAGTATGTAACTTTGTTAATGTTAGCTGTTTATTTCATGTTAAGGTGTGTTTAGGTTTATCGGTAGTGGATTATATTTCTTAGTTCAAGATGATCATATGTAAGTTTTATTAATGTTGAAAAAAAAAACTATGTACGTTAGGCCTATTTCGTTGATCGGTATGATAATTAGACAAGGTTATGATATATTTTGGTTAAATATTACTATATTCTTAAAATTAAATTGCTATGTTTAGAGATATGGCTTGACAAAAGTGTGAATAGGTTACCGTTCGAGCGCCTATGTTAGTTAACTTTACTGTTGTAAGTGTGGGACTTTGTTAATTTTAGTGATTTATTCAGGCATAAGGTATGTTCGATTTGATGTTATACATTATATTGTTACATCAGGTTATGATATGTTAGCTTTATTGGTGTGAAATCTTTGCTGCGTTAGCGTATTTTCGTTGGTCAGTATGATAATTACACAAGATTGTGATAAATTTTTGTTAAATGTTACTATGTTCGTTGCAAAAATAATACTGATATGTTAGAGATAGTTTGGAAAAGTGTGAATAAGTTACCGTATTGTATGCAAATGTTAGTTATGTCACAGTTGTTAAGTATTGAACTTTGTTAATGTTGACTGCTTATTCGGTATAGATGTTGTTAGGATTGGTGAGTAGTACATTAATATTCGTAAGTTCATATGATTCTATGGTTTGCTTTATTAATATGAAAACTTTGTTACTTTTAGCATATATTCATTGATCAGTAAAGATACTTACACAAGGGTTGTGATTAATTTTTTTAAATGTTACTGATGTTAATGTAAAAACATCCATGATATGTTAAAAAAGTGTAAGTAGGTTACGTTCTGCGCTCAATGTTAGTTACTTTACTGTTGTTAAGTATGAAAGCTTGTTAATGTTAACTGTTTATTCATGTTTAAGATGTGTTAGGCTTGTGAATGTACGTTATATTCGTAGTTCAGGTAGATGCTATGTTTGCTTTATTGATGTGAAAAACTTTGTTACGGTTTAGCATTATTCAATGAATTAGGTCATGATATTTAGACAAGGTTGGATGATAAAAATTTGTTAAAATATTACCTATGTTAATGTAAAAATATCAGTTGATATGTTAGGAAAAAGTGTAAGTAGGTTTCGCATTCTGCACTCAATGTTAGTTGCTCTACTGGTGTTGAGTATGGAAAATTCCGGTGAGCATATATTGATTGATCAGTATGATAATTAGACAAGGTTATGATAAAATTTTGTTAAATATTACTATGCTAATGTATAAATATCCAGGATTTGGCTAGGGATGGGGGAGGGGTGGGTGGTTTGATTTACTGATTTACAGGTTTAGGGTATGTAAAAACCCAAATTTCTTAAGTTATAAATATGAAAAGCGTAAAAATTTAGTAAAAAACAAACTGTTTAAAGCATATAAAACAAAATAAATGAAAGTTTTGTGTTATGTTATACAAAATATGACATGAATCACTAGATCATAGATGGGGAGGGGCGTGAGGTGGAGGAGGGTGAGGAGGGAGGGGAGGAGGCTCAAAAGGCTCCAGAGGCTCTAGAGGCTCTAGAGGGTGTTTGATTTATATAAAAAACGTAAATTTTTTAAGTTATAAACTTAAAAAGAATAAAAAAATGTTTAATTTTTTTTTTTTTTAATTTTTTTTTTAAATTTTTTTAAAAAATTTTTAAATTTTTAAAAATTTTTTTTAAAATTTTTTTAAATTTTTTTAAATTTTTTTTTTAATTTTAAAAAAAAAATTTTTTTTTAATTTTTTAATTTTTTTTTTTAAATTTTTTTTTCTTTTTTATTTTTTTTTTTGTTTTCTGTATCGAGGATACATCATAAGAAAGATGTATACCAAGTTTCGTTGTTCTACGCAAATATTTCAGTTTTGTGGGGCTGGTGACCCCCCCTTTGGGATGTGAACGGATATTTAACCCATATATGATATGGGTACTAGATATGAAAGGTATATCCCGAGTTTCATCGTTCTAGGTCAATATTTCAAGTTTGGGGTCCCGGAGACCCCCATTTAGGCTGTGTACGGTATTTTAACCCATATATGATGTGAGTACCTTATATGGTAGGTGTATACCGAGTTTCATCGTTCTAGGTCAATATTTCAGATTTTTGGGGGCCGGTCCCCGAATTTGGGCAAATCGGTCATTTTACCCCGGATACATCTAAGATACAACCTAAAAAGGCTGTATATCAAGTTTCGTTGTTCTATGTCAATATTTCAGATTTTGGGGTGAGTACCCCGTCTGGTGCACCCACAGTTATTTTACACCCGGGGTCATCTAAGATACATACTCAGAAGGCTGTATACCGAGTTTCATCACTCTAGGTCAATATTTCAGATTTGGGGGCTGGTCCCACAAATTTGGTAAAATCGGTCATTTTACCCCGTATACACCTAAGATACAATCTAAAAAGGCTGTATATCCAAGTTTCGTTGGTCTATGTCAATATTTCAGATTTTGGGGTGAGTTACCCCGTCTGGGGGGCACCCACAGCATTTTACACCAGGGGTTCATCTAGATACATCCAGAAGGTGGTATACCGAGTTTCATCACTCTAGGTCAATTATTTCAGATTTGGGGGCTGGTCCCACAAATTTGGTCAAATCGGTCATTTTACCCCGGATACATCTAAGATACAACCTAAAAAGGTTGTATATCAAGTTTCGTTGTTCTATGTCAATATTTCAGATTTTGGGGTGAGTACCCCGTCTGGGGCACCCACAGTCATTTTTACACCCGTGGTCATCTAAGATACTCCTCAGAAGGTTGTATACCGAGTATTCATTCATTCTATGTCAATATTCCAGATTTTGGTGGGCTGGTCCCCCGATTTGGTCAAATCGGTCATTTTACCCGTATACACCTAAGATACAGCCATAAAAAAGATTTGTATTATATCAAGTTTTCAGCTTTCTACATTCAATATTTAAAGTTTTGTGGGGTTAGAATCCCTTCTGGGGGGGGATCTAGGACACCCTGTACGGTCTTATAACCATCATATTCGACTTCTACGACCTCAATAACCCTTATAAGACACCAACATTGTTGATTATACGACTGTTTATTACCTAACCCATGTAGATATATATATCGAATTAGAAACTGGATGGGAAGAAGAAACCTCGGTGGAAAAAATAACAATAATATTAATAATAATTAATAATAATAAAATATAATAATTACATAATAATAATTTGTAATAATAATTAATGTAATTAATAAACCGATGTCTGAACCAAACCGAACCGCCGCAGCGGCCG
>JABUQX010071999.1:22500-28043 GCA_015478945.1 Trachelipus rathkii | reverse complement strand
AAAACTGTAAATTATTTTTCACAAAAATCAAACTGTATCTTTTAAATTAATATAAAAAACAAGCCACTCTCTGGGAAGGCTCCCGGCCCCCCTTGTTTCGAAGGCCTCCAACCTTCTCGAAAAATCGGTCTTCCATATTTAGAAATTTTGAGTCTCATACGACCTTACAAAACTCTCATCTCTCTAATTTTGTACGTTATCAACGTCATCAAAAAACCAATGTTTGCTAAAATGCTCTGCATTGTCATCTATTTATAAATGCAACATTCACAGAGTTAAACTCTGCCGGATGGGTCAGATTATAAATCTGGCGGCTTAGTGTGAGTGCACCCGATAATATACTAACTGCTGCAGTGTGAGAAGAGTGGATGAAAAATTATTCAGACAAAGCATATTAGTGAGGAAGAATGCACATCTTTCTTCGTAGATAATTTCTTTGTATATGCAGTAGTTGGGATTTTATTGATGAACTGAAGTTAAATAAAGTAAATATTGTGTTATCAAGTTTTATAATTATGTTTTCAGCTGAGGCATAACCATGATTCTAAGGTTTATAAATATCTCCGCATCTTGCCGACTATACAATCCCTGAACATTTGATGTTGATCGGCATACTTAGAGATAACATAATATCCATCAATGTTTAAATTTCAGTTTTTATCTTAAAAATTATTTTAAAGCGATATTCTTTTATGATTGTTGAGGATGTTTTTTTTTTCAACTTAACACCGAGTAAATAGTCATAGTAGAACTTGGTTAGCAAATCTTTTAGAGCTGCAAACCACTGGATACAAAGTTTTTTTTTAGTAGTCTTCTCTGTAAGAAATTGTTATTTTAAACAAAATTTCTCCACAAAAATTATTTATTTTTTTTCTATATTTTATAGTTATTTTTTTTTTTTCTTTTAATGGGGAGCGAAATAAATCGTATACACACTTTAACAACAAAATTAAATTTGTTCCAAGAACAAATCCAAACCTACTGCATATTTTTTACTTTATCAAAATAAAAAGTAAGTGGGATTTTTAGAATATTGGTACTGCTGAGCACCAAATTTACAAAAAACATCAGATAAAAACAAGTGACTACTTGAACCTGGACCTTTGTACAGCGCTAATGGACCGCAGCCCCTATTTTATGTTATTAATTTCAATATTGTGTGAGTCTCATTTTCGAAAAAAATTCTGTAGGTTGATTTGAAGCCAGAAATGTCAAAAACATTAGTTTTCGAAAAATTACTAAAATACTGAAGGGTATGATTTACAGATACATAGAAAAATACATCGATAAACACTTATTTAGAGTAAAGAAAGCTTACCGTTTGCTTTTTTTCTTATCTCTATAGTACCTTAAAAATAAAGGATATTTTATGTCCATTTTCAGGTGCGGGGCAAAAACTGGGGTCTTTCTGGCTTCCCAAATATATCTGGACATCACATTTGTGAATTGCCACACAAAGATGTAAGGGCAAAAAAATATTCACCTCGTTTTTTTTTAAAGATTATTAGTAAAGAAATCGACTCTAAAATAAAAGAACAAAAAACTGTTATAAATAGAAAAAATATTACTTATTTGTTAAACCTTGAAAAAGAAAAATAAGATAAAAAAAATTATTATAAAATAAAAAATTACCAATAAAAACGATAGGTAAATAAAATGTTAATGTTTTAAACAAACTCTGCTGCCGCAAGGGCTAAGATTATGATTAATGAGGTATTGGCCTGCAAAAAGAATCCAGTTTTGTTTGTTCATCCAATTTGCCACCATACTACACTAACAGATAACTCTCCCAGCTGTTTTCTGCATTCCCTATGACGTCGCATTTCATCGAGATGATTTTTCATGGCTTTCATTGTGCATACTTTTGATTTAGTATTTTTTCATGTAGGGGAAAACATAATTGTTTTTCTGGTGCATGCAACAACTTCTACTACAATTTTTTAATACAAAAAAGACGTTGTAAAACATTTCGAGATACTATACCGAAAGATAGGTTACTCTATATATATTATAAAAGATATTGGGATGGTCTTTAAATATCATTAAACTTTTTCCAACACAACAATCCAGCCAATGGTTCATCAACTTCCACACCCAACTAAAACATGGAGTTTTAAGAAATGAAAAAATTGCGATATTTTGCCCTGTCTTGAGATGATGCGCAAACAGCATACGATAATCAACATGAAAATTTTCCTAAGGCTCTTTTTCTTGAGTAAGAATTGAGGTTGAGGAAAGTGAAATTACACATTTCATCTCTTATTGTGATCAACTCTCTATACCTCTATGCTCACATAATGACAAGCAGCTTGGTGCCGATTTCTCACTCAAAAGGGGATGGAAAGCAAAATATTTTCAAAAAAAACATATACTAAAAATTTGGAAAAACAATTTAATTCAAAAACAAAATTTCAGTATTGAGATCTTTATATAACAATTAATAAAATGTTAGTCCTCAGTACTGAAAATATAAAAATATATGAAACAAAGAATCTAAACAGTTTTATTTTTTTATTTCTTTCATCACTTATTTTCCATTCATCCCACCTATCAAATATGTCACTAGAAAACAATTCTCTCGCAATAGCGATACATTCTCCTTATACTGGTACCTATAAATTACACACCAAAGATATTCATACTTACTCAACGTAGTTATTTACAACTTTCTTAACAAAAACAGAAATAATATATTTTCTGAGAAATATAGATTAAAGAAATTTGTTCACAGATATAAGTTTTTCCCGAAATTCTGTGGAATCGATAAAGAAGAGTTAATATAAACGCAAAATAATGTCTATCTAATAATATTCCAGCATATCACTATAGAAATATAATAATAATAAGTGAGGTACTATTCTCTCCACACACTTATGTATTCATCTATGCACCCATAACACTCTGTTAACACACTCACATCATTATTTATTAACTTACACAAACTATATTTATAAACAAATTACTGTACCATGCCCGGAACAAAAACATGTTAGACATTATACAAAATATAAATTAAAAATACCTGTAAATATTTAAATAATGTGTACCATCCCTACATTAAGGCAGCTCTAAAGTTCTTCTAAAATCATTTTACATGTTAAGGTGCCTATATTCTCATTTTTCAATAATTATTAGGGCAAAAGGTATAAAAGAAATAAATGCCTATCACCAAGTGATCTTGATCAAAGTCGAAAACTATAACTTTCGAGACTGAGCTTTATTGTCATAGTTAATCGGTTTCAGAATGAGAATGAAACACTATATGGGCAAGAAAGACTGAATTCATGATAAATTCAAAGATTTTAATTTAAAGAGGATACAATTAAAGGATCAGAACCGCTGATTTACTCCGGAATCAGGTGAACATACACTTAATTGCTTCCGGTAATATCGAAAAATTTCAATGTTTACCATTTAGTCGTATAGTGAATAAATATGAACATAGACTGGCGACGACTCCCTGAAACACTTTTCAAGATAGGGAAGACATACATTTCCGATTCGATCAATAATGTTCATGGTTGATAGAATTATACAGTATTAATTAAAAAATATATCGACCAAGAACTAAAACACCCTTCAATATTTATCAGTGCTAAGTTAATTCGATGTAGGGTGAGATCACCGAATTATATATAAGAGGCAAAATTAATTTAGACCTAAAGTGGGAAAAAGCAAATTTTGTGGAAATCTTGTGCTGTTAAATACGTTCATTTAGTCAAGAACGTTGTTTTAAATTCAGATTTTTATCAAATTTTGACATTTTGATAATGTGGATCTCAGCTTGAGAAAAGTTGTCTCTAATATTACCAGCACCAAATACAAGTACGTAAACCTCCATGCAGTCTCTGTGACAAGTTTAACTTATCTTTCTTTCAACAACTTGGATATGGCATGGAAAATTTAAAAAAAAACAAGCTCAGTCCGAGTTTTATTTTGCAGGACTCTCAAAATAGTCTTGTTGTCAAGATCTGCTCCCAATAATATTCTACATCGAATGTACGAAACAATCTACGTGAAGATATTTCCCCTTTAAAATAAACAAATAATTCGATAAAAGATCAGCACCTATTTTCTCGCCTCCTCAAACAAATTTTCAAAGGAATATTTCTATTGCTTGAAATGTTTAAACTCATTGTATAAGAGACAAAAATATCATAAAAAAGCCGCCCTCAATAAATAAAAAGTATTAGAAAATGTTTATCTCAAATTTTTGGCGGCATTTAACATTTCCTATCGTAAAACATTAAGAATTCCATGGTTTATTCAAGCACATGATTAAGAGCTATTTTAAATATTAAAACCGCGCGACTTATTCATTTTTTAGCCAATCTTAACAGGAGTTTAACTTTATAAATCTCTCGAAAATTACCAATATAAAAACTTTTTCTAAAAATGCAAGAGCTCATGCCTTTTCATTTAAAATAAACATTTCAGTACCTAATTAATTATTAACAATTATTCTCACGTACACAAACTATAGCCTTATATTTCCTGCTCTATCAAAAATGTATAAAAGAGAGGAAGCTCTCTAAAAAAAAAAAAATCATTTCTTTAGCTAGGATATTAAGGAGGATGAATTGAAATAGGAAATTCTTTTTTGATAATCAACTTTACTTGCAAATGTTTACTATAAATCAAAATTTAAGTTTTAATATTTCGTAATCTATATCTAAAAATTAATTATTCAATTCTTATAATGTTATTTGAGATTCTGAGTTTGAGGTTGTCAATTTGATATGTATAACGTTTTGACAATTTAAAATTTAGTTTTAATGTTTCACTCTTCGCTATTTGTAAAAATATTTTTCTAGTTATAATTATTAATGTTTTAATATTACTAATTATTTTTTTAGTTTTTTATTCTATATGATATTTACTTTATTATTATTTCAAATTATTTAATTATAATTACTATTCCTTAATTATTATTAATCACTAGCTGCAGTTGATATGTTTTTCTTATTTTTATATTAAAATAATAAGATAGCCCGTGATATAGTGTATATTTAAATTTAATTATATTGTATCATAATTGGATTTAATAATGGAAATTGAGTATGATATTTATAGAATGGTATTGAAATTTAATTACCATTGTTTCTATACGTTACTTTTAGTTTACAATATTGATATATAGCATATAACCCATTTATTACCTATAAATAGTGTATCAGGGTTATAAACTCTGGAATATCTGTATTATAGATATATCATATCTCTGATTTGGGCTCGAAATAAGTTAAATTTAATAATTTATGTATGAAAGGATATTTATTTCACTATTATTAATTCGATTAACATAAATTAACATAGCATAGAGGATTGTCCATGCTCATTTAACCTACATAGTGTTTTGTTTCTTAAATAATTATATATAATAAACTAATAACTCAAGTTATATATATATATATTAAATATATAATATATATATATTAATTAATATAATATATATAATATATATATTAATTAAATTAGTATATATATATATTATAATATATTAATAATTATATATATAATAATATATATATATTAATATATAT
>JABUQX010071999.1:0-17500 GCA_015478945.1 Trachelipus rathkii | reverse complement strand
AATTACCATCGAGGAAGCAAAGTCAGAAGTCCCGAATGAAAAATGGAGATGATGTGAAAAGCTGCGAAAAAGGAAATATATAAAGAGGAAAAAGAACTAATGCGATGGCTATTGAGACTATAATTGAACGCGGCGTAAAAGAAAGGTACCACAGGAATGGAAAATGGCAGTAATAACCTCAATTTAAAAAAAAAAAATGACAAGAGTAGATGCGAAAATTATAGAGACATGTCCCTTAGGTCCCGACGATCAAAATATAAGATGGAATTTTTGAAAGAAGGGTGAGAGAGAGTTAAAGAACGTGTAGAGAACAAGCTGAATTGTTGAGAGCATAACTGAGTTCATCTTCAGTCTAAAGATGTTAAAAGATTAGCGTCATGGGAGTAGTCAAGGAAATGTACATTGCACTCATAGGCTTGGGGAAGGTTTTCGATACTGATAGAAAGTAGAAAACTCTCAGTAACCAGTATTATGAAATAAGCCACAAATTGGCGCGAGTCTTTAAGAATATGTATGTAATTATTGAAAGTGCGGTTAGAACAGCTCATGGTATGAGTTGCTGGTTCTTAGGGGCAGGCGTTATGCAAGGACAGGAGGTGTCACCGGTATACTTTTTATTATACAAAATAGATGGGTAAATGCATAAAGGCAGTAGATACGGGAGATGAACTGGGAATGGCGCAAACATATGCGGATGTCATAGCGATAATAACACGAGAGAGGGAAGTTCTGCAAAGAACAATGGAGACTTGGGAGTATAATGCAAGAGCTAGGAATGACAATGTGGTCATGGGTCTTTGACCTGCAGAACTTCAGTTTATTGTGCTAATTGTAGTGGCTTTCATAAATCAGCAGAAGACAAAGAAAGCAGGAAATGTTAAGCTATCTGGATGTTGTGGTTAGCTCAGAAGAAGGCGTGGTAAAGGAGATAGAGAATAGGGTAAGTATCTTTTCGAAAGGTATAGGACAGTTATCCACTTTTGAGGAGCAGGCATGTTCTTAGAAAATTAAAAACAATGAAATATATAACGATACTATAAGACTAATATTGCTATATATTGCTAAGGCGTGGCTTCTGACCACAAAAACAAAGAGTAGGGTGAAGGCTGGGGAGATGAGAGTTCTTAGATTGATCAGAGTAGTTTAGCAAGAGGAGGTCTGAGAAATGTCCAACATTATAAAGGGGAGTTGGTCGTGAAGCCTAGTGAAGGGGTTAATGAGAGGAATCGATTAAGATGGCACGTTCACATGTGTAGAATAGAAAAGATGGAAGATATGATGCGATACTCTGCAACTGGAGGCCCAAGGTAGAAGACTGGTGGGAAAACCAAGAAAGACATCGGGAGAGAGATGGAATAGGATATGCAGTGGCTGCAAAAAGACTCACAATGGAAGAGGTGGAACCGTGAATGAGCAGTGGCTCCATCACATCAGGGAAGTGTGGAGAAGCTTCATAAGCATATGACATGAGCGTGCTCTAATCTCTGCTCCTAGTTAGGTGGGGAATATATATATATATATATATATATATATATATATATATATATATATATATATATATATATATATATATATACTATATATATATATATATATATATATATATATATATATATATATATATATATATATATATATATATAGCATATATATATATTTACTGCTCTAGTTGTGTAAAAAACCATATTCCACATCCAATTATCCCACAGGAGGAAGAAAGCAATCCAGCCATTTAAAATCAACCCGATTACGGAGCTGATGAACCACGAGGTGGCTCCGAGCAAGATTATTTGAGGCATTTATCTAAAGACCAATGATATTATCCATTGTCGTGTGTGTGTATTGATAGTTTTTTTTTCGTTTTTTTTTTGTTTTGAGGTTGGAAAAATTATTTTGCTGTTAAATTTTATTTCTGTCTTTCTGAAAGTCTAATATATATATATATATATATATATATATATATATATATATATATATATATATATATATACTTTTTTTATATATTTATATGTATATGTGAAATTTTTTCATTAGGGTTATCAGGACTCGCATCATTAAACACACACATTCACAACCTCACACACACATATATATACGCCGAAATCACTTCGGCTATCAAATGATGGGGAATTAATTAAGAATTACTTTTCTCGTAGGTGCTTTATTATGATAGTGATATGACAAGGACAAATATGATTTTCATTAAACAAATGGATAAGTAATTGATGGGCATATATCGGCGTTAGCACTATAATGAATACACAGACTAACAAATAAGATATAGCACTAATTTCCTATCCTAAATTGGCCTTCCGGCGTTTAGTTAAATCTCACAACTTTCGTAGGGCATCCTCACGCTATGAGGCTGTCTACAAGACTCACGAGTGTGATTTGGTGGCGTCCCTTCAGGACCCAAGCACCAATCACAACTCTTGTTTGGCACTGCTTTCCTTTGGGAAGGAAAGAGGCGCCAAACAATTGCGTCTTAAACAATGTACATTATGTAAGTATGAAGCAGACCACCATTGATTTAAAGTGATATGCATGAGACTTGCAATAGTCTCTTACAGAGTTGCATACACCCTAAGACAATGCATGCTATTGTCTCACAAGGATTCCCTATCGTAATTTCACCTTATAATTGGTGGCCTCGAGTGCAAAAAGGATCTCTGTTTCGGAAATAGGGGTGAGGCCCCTAGTTCCGACTTCACAGAGATACTTTTCACCCTCCTTCGATTGGATACAGGAAATATAAAGTGGAGGAAAGTGGAAGAACAGGTGAAACACTACTTGTGGAAGGATAAAGAACTACAATATGTATATTTAATACCATTTTTAAACACTTTGGTTCTCGTATTAATTACCATAACAACGTCTTTAGTCTCTTATTTTCCTCAAGAGATATTTACCTCGGTTCCTCATTTCTTTTCTCTACTTCTTTTATTCCGCGTTTTTCTTTCGGTCGGGAGGTTCAGGAACGAGGTTGTAGAATATTTTGACATTTCTTAGATTTTCAACTACCACCTTATCTCCCTTTAGAATATGAGCGTTACTATTAGTAATCTTGATGACTTTATAAGGGCCGCTGTACCGAGGGGAGAGCTTCCCAATGTTATACTGTTGATTCTTGACCAGTAGATATTTTGCATCTTTCAAGTTGCGGGGTACGAACACGTTTCTATTCCTTAAATTAGTTCTTTTGGCTAACGGTTTTGCCATTAGCCCAGCCAGTTTTTCAATATAGGTATCATAGGATTTTGGTCCGTCTGGGATGGAAGGGTCGAGCAAGCCGTCAGGAATGTTTATATCTTGCCCAAACATCAATTTGCTGGGGCAGATGCCTGATTCTGAGATAGGGGCGAGCCGGAGTGCGAACAAGACGAATGGTAAAACATCTAACCACCCTTGACTCTCCATACCTGGTTCAGCAAGCATGGTTCTTAAACTACCTATAATCATCTTATTAGTTACCTCCACTTTGCTGTTACTAAATGGGGCGTAGCTTGCGGTCGTTGTGTGCATTATTCCTAACAGTTTACATACACTTTCAAATAAATGTGATGTGAAATTTCCACCTTTATCGGTGATGAGGTTGGTGGGAACTCCACACATCGGAATTAGCTGGTTAATTAATGTTTTGACAACTGTCTCTTTGGTGATATCCTTCAAGGGAAATGCCCACACATAATGAGAATATCTATCAATGAGGGTTAGTAAGTACTTATATCCCCTACAGACAGGTAATTTCAAAATATCTACATTTAAAGCTTGGAATTTGTAGGAAACTTCTCGGTATTTTCCGTAAATAGGATTTATGCCACGCCCGATTTTTCCTATTTGACATTGGGGACAACTTCTCACGAGTGCTTTTACCCTTTTGTGCATGTTAGGAAACACGAAGTCGCTTTTTATAGCGGTGAGACAGCGAGAGATCCCCAAGTGTCCTTGGAGGTGCGTCATACGAATAATATCATCTATTTGTGGATCTGGGAGAATGATTCTGGCATAATTTAAAGAGGTATCTACATAAAGGGAGATTTCATTTTTCTTGAACCAGTATGGTTGTTTCTTTATGACTAAAGAGCTTTTTTCTTTATTTTTAAGTAATGAATTTATGTATTCGTCTTCTAATTGATCTTTGCTAATTTCAGCGTAATTAACTTCTTTCCTTAATTCTAGATGAACTTCATTATAACGCTGAATTAAGTTTATTCGAGTATTTTCAGTAAGAATATCATTTATTTCATCTAACTTCTTAGGTGGTGATTTTTCATTTATTTTAAGTAATTCTTCTTTTTCCATTTGTATTCTCTCTTTCATTTCCAACCCTTTTGGGTTTAAATCTGCCTTTTTCCCATGAGAAATATGCTCGGAATTTTCTTTGTTTACATTGTGGTTAGTTAAAAGGCCTGCATTTTTATCCTTTATTGGAATGCTGACCGCGGCACGTGTGGGGTTTTGTTTTATTGCCCGATGATAATGAGCTTTGAGTGTTGGAGAAAGTTCTTCATATTTATAAGCGGTTGTAAAATTCGAACAGGACTCCACGTGGAGTGTGGGAGCTTCGCTCTTATTGGCCAGTTTGCTGATGTGAGGACCAATCACAGCGTTCATATGAGAAGGTGTAGTTCTTGGTGTTTTTACTTCGTCAGGAATTTCCATTTCCTCCACATTTCGATCCACATTATCGATTTCGTTTATTAACAAATATTCTTCCAACGGATTGGTCTTTTTTGTTATTAATTTGAAAGAGACTTTGTAACTAGTTAATAAATTTAAACTTCTGATTTCCCTAACATTATAGTTTTTGTCATCATTTGTTCTTTTATACTTATTTATAAGCTCTCTACACTGGGTTTCTATAATAATATTTTTATTTGTGAGGAGATATCCATATTTTTTGAAGACTTTCGTTAGGCAGACCAGCAGTCGATTTGCCTCGTCATAATTTCTCTCTGTAGGAGAGAGAATTGAACTATAAAATGCAATCGGAGGGTCACCTTCGGCAGTAGTGGATAAAATAACTGCTGCTGCAGATACATTTGTGGTATGTATGATAATTTTGTAAGTAGAAGAGGTGCCGGGATAGGCAAGTACAGAAGCATTTTCAACAGCCTTTTTAATATTTTCGAAGGCTTTATCTGCTATTGAATTCCAGCAGACGCGGCGGTTTGAGTAAGGTTTACCCTTTAAAAACATATTTAGGGGCGCTGTTATTTCAGAAAATAACGGAACGCTGCTTCGATAAAAGCTAACTTTTCCCAGGAAACTTCTTAATTCCTTGATGGTCCTGGGCTTAGGGGTGTCTAAGATATCCCCAATTTTTTCATGATTAGGTCTGATACGTTTTTCATTAAGATATCCAAGTAATCAACTCTTCTTGGTCCAACTTGGCATTTTGGGGTTTAAACTGATATGAAGAACTAACTTAACATCTTAGTACTTCTCAGGAGGATTTTGTGCTTCGTTGCTCGGTCTCTGTGGAATCAAAATGTCATCATAAGGCTGATATTTGGAGGCCTTGTATGACTGTGTCAATGTACGCTCTGAAGTAAACGGGAGAAGAGACATGCCCATTGTGAAGTGTCCTGTAGGGAAGAACGATCGTTTGAAGTGATGGGTAATAGGTACCTTTGTGAGTCGGGTCCAATGCACGAGTAAAATGCCTGGGTAACGTCAAGTTTTGTGTATAGACGGCTCCCCTGCAGGTTAGAGATGGCATCCTGAAGGTGCGGGAGTCCATAGATTCCTATCTCAGCTCTTTGTTCAACTCTCTAAAATCGGAAATTATTCTGCTCGATTTTCGCTTTTCTGTAGAACACTCAGGGAAAGGACCAGGGCGAATGCTGCGGGCGCGCGAGACTCCTGTGGCATACAGTGTAAGCTTCTGCTTTGTTTTGAGCCATTAGAGTTTATGGGGACCGCTCCTTGGCTAGAGGGAGAATGGGAAGTCCTTTTATGTCTGTTTTGTAAGGGTAAGCGTTGGCTAGTTCTATTAACACTTTTTCTGGAATAAATGCGGCTTCTTCGTCAGTAGTTATTTGGCCGTCTTCCGTTATTAATGCTGTGCTCATTCCTTTTTTTATTTTTTACTATTTTCAAAGAATTTAATTCCACCACCTTTTTTGTTTCAATTTTATGTGGTGGTTTTCCGGGAGATAGGGGTTTACAAATAACTGTTTATATTAGATTATAGTTCATTAAAATTTTAAAGAACTGAGGTACATGCACAGAAAGGGGAGGAGGATGAGAGAGGATTATGAAGAAGAAGAAAGGGCATCAATTAATATTGAAATTCACATATTCTACTCATTTTAAGGTATTATTGTAATTTGATCTAGCAATAAATCCTTTTAAAAGTTTATGCCCATTCTCAAAATTTCTTTAAAAATCAGATAATCTAGAATTTGTATTATCATTAGCTATAATATAAAGTATCCTATATATAGTCCAATCCCCGATCATTTCAATATTTTTTAATACATAAATATTAATATATGAGTTATTGGCTGCGAGCAGATATCCTATAGGTGCTTTTTGATGGTCATTAGCATTGCACGATAAGATATTGCTTACAGAACCACAATCTAATAAGTAATCGATCTTATTTAATGTGTCATACTACATACAAGGTCAAATGGTCAATCTTGCAAACCTTTTGTCCTCCTCAACATCGCTGTTAACAGTCTTACTGCCTTAAGCATGCGATCGTCATCAGCACATTATAATCAGTTGGTCTGAGCAGGATATTTCCTTATTGCTTCATTTCACTTGTATTGTCATAACACCCCCCCCTATTTAATAAATTTGAGTAATAAGAACGTATCCATCTTAAATAGTGATTATTTAAGTGATCCAAATTATTATTTTTGAAAATATACCAAAATTGTTTGAGACATTTGTTTCGAGACCTTTGTTACATCAGTATTTCTTAATATAATTATTTATTGGTTGATATATTTTTGTTTGGTGGACGTGCACTACTTGTTCATATTCTAAATTTTTAGAGTTCTTTAAACCAGAAGGAGCATGCATTTCCTTGTACATTTGTGTGAATTGAATGGGGTTTTTGTTGAAAGTTTTTATTATTATTTTCATTTTTTTTCATTTTTAATTGTTTTTTTTTTGGAGTTATAATTTCCATTTGGTTAGTGCTGGTAGTTGTATCCTACATTTTGATCAATTTCAGATCATTGATGTCCATTTATTTTGTTTTATTATTCATTTCATTATTCCTTATTATTTTATTATTATTTATTATTATATTATTTATTATTATTATTATTATTATTTTTATTATTATTATTATTATTATTATTATTATTATTATTATTATTATTATTATTATTATTATTATTATATTATGATTATATTAATTATTATAATAGTGAGTCAGTAGTATAGTAGCCGTAGATTTTGCATTATTATTTCTAATGTTTAATAGAGTTATTATGATTGATATAATTTTTATTTAATTCACCAGCACTATTATTTGGTAAGTTTAATTCATTACACTCATCACTGTTTGTAAGATGGTCATTTATCACTTGGATGGTATTATGAAATCTCACTTTTCTGTTGTGAGTATTGTTTTCATGGCTGCGGTTAGATGGAAAATTTCGCAGCCTCTTTAGCAGTTTCCCGACGATGATGGGACATTTGGTACAGCATTTTTCTCGCTATTACTATATTAGTGGGTACATAGGACACTCATCACTCTCACATTTATAAGCTTTAAAGAGATAGCGAGAATGATAGAAGCATAATTGATTTACAGCGTTATTAAATGCCTTACTATAACCATTGGCATCTGA
Source organism: Trachelipus rathkii (assembly GCA_015478945.1). NCBI lineage: Eukaryota > Metazoa > Arthropoda > Malacostraca > Isopoda > Trachelipodidae > Trachelipus > Trachelipus rathkii. Next base: position 9,686 of record JABUQX010071999.1, on the reverse strand, counting down.
CCCTGAATAGCGTGACCTACTTTTGTCGCGTGTCCTATTTCCTCTCTCAGCTGTTTCGGATTGGCCTTTAATGACTTGTTGAAGTGAGCGAGCGAGCTCGTTCACAGTCTTCGTGAGGTCGGCCATCTGGCGCGTGACAGTTGGCTCTCTACCGCTGTACCAGCCTCATGATTTGCGCTTTGCTCGCTGCGTGCTGAGAGGTGGGTAGGCGGAAGTCTGTTTCTCCGTGTCTGTTTTTCTGTTGCGTCACAGAGTTTACAGACTCGCAGTCTGTCTGTCGTTTGGTTGTTGGTACATTTACCCTTTTCGACAAAAGTTTCCTAATAAAGTAATCGCGCCTTTACTCTCCTCTGCAGGTCCTTGTTCTCATGCCAAAGAATACAGCCGACATCTGGTTACATTTGGGGCATCTGCTCCAAAGAAGAGGTTCTATTGGCAATATTTGGTGGTGTGTTGGCTAACAACACATCGACTTTTGTTTCCAATACCCCGTTGACTCTATGGAGATATTCGCTGGGCAATTCATCGGGTCTCATGCCTTGTTTGAAGACAATCGCGTATCCGATTCTCAGGCGACGGTAAACTTCTTCTATATTTTCTAATAGCAGACGATAAGCGTTATTTTGGAGAGGGAATGTAATTTTTGAGACCAATTGGTCGGGCAAAAACTTGGGGCCAACAACGAATCACGTTCAGTGGGTAATCTTCTATATCGATTTAATTTGAACGATCGTTGTTGTAGCACTGTAGCCCATCTTATAACATCCATAAGGATCAAGGTTGGTAACTGTACTTGTGTTTGTTGGCTGTATGCTTTTAATCCGTGGTTCAGTATCAAGACCCGCGTCTTTCCTTTTCGGCCGGGAAGATGCTGGCGTGATTTCCAACTCGGTTCTGAAGGGAGAGCCAGATGGGCTGCGTCTCATGTGAAGGGGAGAATCGTGGGAGATGGAGCTTTTGTCTTCCCTCTTTTGTGGACTACTTTGTTCTGCGTCCTAAAGGGTCACGCTTTTCGTTGATACCATTTTCTATGGTCTCGTTGTTACTGACTGAGCTTGGAGTCACTTGTTTAGGCGTTGGTTGTTTTAAGCCTAATGTCGAGAGTTTGAGTTTGAATTTTCAAACCTTCGAAAGTAATAACGACTTTCTTTTCTTATTTTAAAATGAGATTAATAAGAAGTTTTTCTCTTCACGTTATTTTTATTTCGACTCCAATAACTTCATTTAATTTATCACATATGCACGTATTTTAAGCACTAGAATAACGAGCAAATATACGAAAATTTTTTTTTTTTTTTTTTTTTTTTTTAAATTTTATATGTATCTGACTTCCAATTAAGGGGGTTTAGCCCCTGTCGCTCTGGGGTTACCAGTGATTCTAGCGCCGAACATCACTTCGGCTATCAATGATGGGAAATTAATTAAGAAATTACTTTTCCTCGTAGTGCTTTAATTATGATAGTGATATGACAAGGACAAATATGAATTTTCACTTAAATTAAATGGATAAGTAATTGATGGGCATAATATCGGCGTTAGCAACTATAAAGAATACATCAGCCTAACAAATAAGTATAAGCAACTAATTCCTATCCAAAATGGCCTTTCCGGCGTTTGTTAACGATCTCACAACTTTCCGTAGGGCATCCTCACGCCTATGAGGCTGTCCTACAAGACTCACGAGTGGATTGGTGCGTCCCTTCAGGACCAAGCACCAGATCACAAACTCTTGTTTGGCACTTGCTTTCCTTGGGAAGGAAAGAGCGCAAACATTGCGTCTATAAACCATGTACATTAGTATAGTATGAAGCAGACCACCATTGATTTAAAGTGTATACAGGAGACTTGCAAATAGTCTCTTACAGAGTTGCATACACTCTAAGACAATGCATGCTATTGTCTCACAAGGATTCCCTATCGTAATTCACCTTAATATATATATAAATATATATATAATATATATAATATATATAATAATTATATATATATATTATATATATATATATATATATAAAAATTCTAATTTTAAATTTTAATATAACTATTAACCACTAAAAATTATGAAAAATTGACGCGTTTGACCGCCAAGCAGCAGTGGTCCGCGTTCAGGTCCTGGTTGGTGCGACGGACAACGTCGACTCCCAGAGTTGCATTCGCGTCTGTCTCCACTATAGGGACCTGGAATGAGACTGCTTTTTTGGGGTAAAACTTCGTCTATTTCATATTCTTTTATGGTTTTAATATATATTATAATATTAATATATACTATATATATTATATATTATATATATATATATACTATATTATATATATAATGCCTACATAATATATATATATATAGTATTATATATATATATATATAGTTATATATTATATATATATATATATATTATATGTATTATATATCTGGACAGCATCCCCGAAGAGTTCAGGCATGTAACTAGAAATTTAATTAACAGCTAAAGAAATAAATATAATTTTATTAATCGGGAGATATTTTTTTAGGTTCATAAACTATAATTTTCTTAAAAAATAACAGTTTTTTAAAAATATTGCAAATCTTAATATATCTAAGGAAGTCATGATTAATCCTCCGAGTAACTGCGCTTCGTCCGAATGAGCACGTCAAAGGTGCACAAATGTTGATTTATTTTTTAAAACAACGATACCCCGGTAAACAAGTAGCGTATGATAGAGCCGCGGGTTTCTCGGCCTTACGGGGGACGACGGGGGGACTTTTTCGTTCCCCCTCTGTCCCTCGTCGGCTCGAACCCCTAAAAAGAATATAAAAAGAAAAAAAACATTTTCCTCCAAAGCGTACAAAATAAAATTGGTATTTGGCACTTTTGCTTTCGAGAATAGGTTTCAAGGTCAAATCGGTCAATCAAAGCGTACATGCGAGGTGTAAGATTTTACTAATATATCTAAGGTGTTATTAATAAATATTAAATAAAATAATATTTTTTGTTTCTTTGATGAAATTACTTGCTGAAATCAAAAAAATGTTTAATTTTATTTTCTGTAGATGTTATAGTTTTTCAGTTACATGCCTGAAATAAATTTGTGCCTATAAATATATATATATTAATTTATATATTATTAATTATATATTATTATTATATATGTATATATAAATATTATATATATATATATATATATTATATATTATATTTATATATATATATATATATAATATATATATTAATATATACTAATATACATATATTATATAGTATTATATAATATATATATATATACTTAATATATATTATATATTATAATATATATTAAATTATATATATATATATATATATATCATACGTATATATTTTATATATAATATATATATATATATATATATATATAAATAATATAATATATATTATACTATTTATTTAATATAATTAATATAATATAGTATTATACTATATATATATATATATATGATATATCATATATTATATATATATAAAAAATATATGATATAATATTATTTATATATTTATTTTTATATTATATATATATATATATTATATATATATATTATATATATTATATATATAATATATATTATATATTTATATATTTATATATTATCAGGCGCGGTTTACGGGGGAGCTATCAGGAGGCTCGGGTCCTCTCGCCTATATATAAGATGTTTTATACAGCAATCTAAGTGTGTATATAATTAATTCAATTATAGACAGAACAATTACCGTAATTTCAATTACTATTTGATTATTACATGACTGGCCTAATTTTAGCTGTAAAAATTAACATTGAACATTATTAGTTACTTTAGAGAGGATTTAGTAGAAGTTGGATTAAAAGATGTCCATGTCCTCATAAACTATATTTATTTTTTGTTTCAGATATACTGGTTGTCATGTGTCAAGGTAAAAGAAACCTTATTCTTATTTTGTCTATTTTGAGGATTTTCCACAAAGCTCCTCTCGAAAGTCATAATAACATACTTCCAATTTGGGCAACTCTACTTCATAAGTTAGAGTTTTGTCCTTTGCAATGAATATGTGAAACCAAATTAAAGAAAATAATTTAAAAAAATAAAAAAATAAAAAACACTTATATATATCTCTAATATATACTATATATATAATATATATATTATATATATTATTATAGTATATATATTATAGATATGGGTTATATTATATTATACTATAATATATATATATATATTATATATATAATATATATATATATATATATTATATACTAGTATATAGTGGTTAGTCTGGTTTCTATGACTCTCGTTTTTATATATATACTATAATTAATATATTCTATCGGAGTTTAGGAACCGGTTGGCGATCGTTTTTGAAAAGTCTACAATTTTCTACTTCTCTATTGAGAGCTTCCAGACTCATCATATCGTTGATTCGGCTTCTTCATGCTTCAGATATTTCAGAAAAATAAATGTCTTCCTGAGGAAAATTTTGCAGTATTTTTATAAAAACATTGTGTGTGAGGCTTATGCCGTATATCGTTTACGTAAAACTAAGTTTAAAAATTATAATTTATATTTTTGTCTTTGGTAAATATTTTCTATTATATTCTTTCTAATATAATATAGGCATCATTCATATGAGTGTAAAAACGCTTCAGTAGTGAATAATATATAGACAGAATTTGTGCTTATTTTCTATTGGTCCCGGCATTATGGTCGGTGATGACGTAATTGTCCTGTATTAAGTAGCCTCACACATTCTGTAACAGAATCACGTATTCATTAATTATTTTCGTTGTCTTAATATTTCAATAAAAATATTTGTATATTTATAAATATATAGTGATTTTTATTTATTTAAAATAATCTAAATAGAATATTTTAATAAGATAAATAAAGTTTTTAACGGGTGTAAATTTTAAAGAAAAAAGAAAGGAGAAGAGAGAGAATGTAAGGGGGGGGGGGGAAGGGGTGTAGGAATAATATAATTATAGAGGTAGGTTTAACTTTATATTGATATGTTTAACCTTTTTTAATTGTTACTTGTTGTTATTGTGGGTAAATTTGGTGAGGCGGGGTGGGGCCTTAGGTGTTGGGAGGTGGCCTAGGGTGGGGAGTCCCACAAAGCGTGCGGCCTGAGGGAGTATAGAAGAAGGGAAAAGATTGGGAGGAGAGAGGTAATTAGGGTGGGATAATGAACGTGAGAGGGGTAAACGAGGATTTGAATGAGGGAGGAAGTGGGGTTATGTTGAAGAAAAAAGGTTTGGATGTGCTTAGGGTTAACTGCAAAACTAAGCTGAAGGTAAATGAGGGGATGGACTTTGTAAATACAAGGGATATGATATCAGGGTGAACCGAGAGAGTGAGGGCGAGGAAGGGCGTGGGAATAGTTATTGAGAAAGAGGTGTGGATAACGTTAAGTTGTAGCCAGGTAGTTCGAGGATATGTGGGTAAAGTGAAATTCTGGGGGGGAAAATGTGGGTTTTTATATGTGCGCACATGCACCAGTGAATGGAGCGAGGAAGTAGGAGAGAGAAAGATTTTGGAGTGAGTTGAATGAGTGTTGGGCAAGTTTCGGGGTAAATGATAAAACTTGTCTATGGACGATTTGAATGCAGGAGTGGAAGGGAGGGGTGGGAAAATAATAGATTTGGGGTAGGGGAGAAGAATGTTAATGGAGAAAGTCTGTTAGAGGTGTTTGTGTTGAAGAAGAAGATAGTGAAGTATGTGTTGAAAAAAGTGAGAATCATAAGTATACATGGAATAGTGAGAATAACGGGGGGGCGGCGTACTCCGGATATGTGTGTGTAAATGGAAGGATAGAGGAGATTGCTGGTGGTAAATGTTACGGGGAGGGTGGGGAGGGGGATATCAGGTTCACATAAAGGTGGTTGCTAGGATATAAGGGTGGAGGAGAGTGAACCGGTTAGGGCAAAGGGGGAGACAAAGAGAGAGTGAAGTGATAAGGTGGAAAAATTGGAGAGACTGTGTAAGAGGGAGTTAAGGAGAGGTATGGAGGATAGGTGGAGAGACGTGAGAGGGACGGGAATTGGGGAGGTGGGGGAGTGGAAGAGATTTAAAGAGGCAGTATGTGAAGAGGCTAGAAAGGTATGTGGAGTAAAAAGGGTGGGTGCAAGCAAAAGGAAAGGGAGTGAATGGTGGATGAGGAGGTGAAGAGTGGTGAAAAGGAAATAGGAGGCTTATGTGAAATGGTTTGGGAGTAGAGAGAGGAAAGCTGGAGAAATAGCTAGGGTTAAAAGGTTGGAAAAAAAAAGGCCCAACAAAGGAAGGGCCCGGGGTGGAGAGGCGAAGAGAAGAGCAAAAGATGAATGGTGTAGAAGTGAGCGGAAATTTTGAATCGGGAGCAGATGTTCTGGAAAGAGTAATAAAAAAGGAAGAAGGAAGAGGGGTTGGGGGAGCGGATTAAGGGAGGAGATGGGTGGATAGGAGGAGAGGAAAGGGTGAGGAAGAGGTGGGGGAGTAATTTTAGTGGATTATTGAATGAAGTGGGTGGGGGAGGGGAGGAAGATTTGCCATGAGAGAGGTGGTGAGTGAATCGGGGAGCGAGGGGGAGGATGAAATACAAATGAAGGAAATATTAGCGCCTTGAATAAAGGAAAAAAAGGGAAGTCGGCAGGTCTGGTTGAAATGGATTTGCAGAAGGGAGGTATAGGGGTGGAGGAATGGCTGTATAGTTATATATATATGTTGGAGGAGTGGTGAGGTTCCACAGGATTGGGAGGATGGTTGTTTGGTCCCCCTGTATAAGGGGAAGGGGGATAGGATGGAATGTGGGAATTATAGAGGTATATGTCTTTTAAGTGTGGTAGGGAAAGTGTATGGGAGAAAACTGATTGAGAGAGTGAGAGGTTTAAACGAGGGGAGAATGGGGGAAGAACAGGGAGGATTTAGGGAGGGAAGGGTGTGTGGACCAAGTGTTAACACTAAAGATGCTTGTGAGAAAAGTATAGAGAGGAAGGGAAAGTGTTGGGTGTTTTTAGATTTAGAGAAAGCATATGATAGAGTGAAGAGCGGGGAATTATGGAAGGTGTTGGATGAAAATGGAGTGGGGGGTAAATTAGGTCAAGGTATGAGGGCCTTTTATAGGAATAGTAGAATGGGTGTGAGAGTGTTAGAGGGGAGAGTGAGATGGTTGGGGTGGTGAGAGGATTGAGGCAGGGGTTTGTAATGTCGCCGTGGCTATTCAATTTATTTATGGAGAGTGTTGCAGAGGAATGATGAGGGAGGGGAGGGGGTGGAATTGATGAATGGGAAAGATAGAAGGGAAGTGAACATGATATTTTGCGACGATAACTGCCTAAGTGGCGGAGAACGCGAAGGGCTGAGTATTTGGTGAGGAGTTTTGAGAGAATGTGGGACAAATAGGGGCTTAAAAATAAATCTAAAGGTAAGAGTAAAGTGTTATGTTTGAGGAGGAGGAAAGAGAGGAGGGGAAGGGGTTAGAGGTAGAGTAGGGGGTGTAGTATTGGAAGAATTAAAGATTTTTAGATATAGCGGAATGGACTTAGGGGTAGGGGGGAGGGATGAAGGAGAAGATAGAACAATAGGGGAAGGAATGAGAGCTTTGAGTGGTCGAGAAATTATGGAAGGGGGGGAGTTTATCACAGAAGAGTAAGATAAGTATGGTTAAAAAACTTTGTTGTGACCAGGCGGGTGTTGTTATGGTGTGGAAGTGGGGGTTGAATGCAGGTCCAGGAAGAAGTTGAAAGTATTTGAGATGAAGGGTTGAGAGCGGTTTGTGGTTAGCAGAAGGGAGAGGATTTAGAATAGGGTGGTGAAGGGAGAGATGTGATCGGGAGGAAGGGTTGGTGGAAGAGCGCGAGAAGGGAAGTAAGATGGTCATGGGCATTCTGTGAGAATGGAGGAACAGAGGGTGGTTAGGAGACGTTTGGGAGCGGGAGGGATAGGAAGGAGAGGAAGGGGAGAACAAGAAGGAGGTGGAATGGAATGGAATAAAGGAGATGCCTGGAGGAGGAGGATTGAGGGAGGAAGAGGGTAGTCGTGTTGGCGAGAGATAAGAGTGGAGGGAGGAGTGGGTGAGGGCGAGATGAGGGGAAGTGTGAATGAGAGAGGCTGTACGTACTACACCGCTCAAGCGGGAAAAAAGTGTAGGTTAAGATATAATAAATAAATAATATATATATATATATATATATATATATATATTATACTAATATATATATATATATTACTAATTATAATATATATATATACTATTTATATATTATATATATATATACTATAATATTCTATATATATATATAAAAATTTATTCTATATATATATATATATATATATTAATATATATAACTATATATATATTATTATATATTATATATAATATATATATACTATATATATATTTAATATATATTTTATTTAAAATTATATATATAAATATATATATGTATTATATATATAGAGAGAGAGACGAGAAGAGAGAGAGAGAGAGTTATACAAATTAATAATTGAGACCGAATTGCCAAGGTGTAAGAAGCGAGGGAAAAAGTCCCAGATTGGGACTCATGCGGGGGCAACGCTAAGTTCTAGCACGTAAAGATTTTAAGTGTGATTAGAGGCTGAATTTTGGATCAACTGTCAATCAGTCTAGGTTTACTCTAAACTGCAAGGTAGATAGCCATCTTCCTCTTGATGAAACTGTGTTGTCAATAAAATTAAGAATGCATACGTGGTTTTGTGATATGGCTGATGTATGGAAACACTACAGTGAATATAACTGGTTTGCCAGGTTTTTGGATCACGTACAGTGCAGGATTAAAAGGAGAGTAAGTATTTGACTCTTGAAACCAAGGTGTAATTGCCGGACGAACAGGTATGGTAGAACTATAAGATGGTTAAAGAGGACTTATTCTTAAAAAGTAAATCGTGGGTACGAGTTATCCTGGTCTGTTTATTATTTTGCAAAATTTTAACTCAAGCAGATTACGGTGAAAGGTTACGGCAATTAACACGTGTATATTTTCAAGGTTTATGTGTTTATATTTTCAAGATTTATGTTTGAAAAATGTCGTGCTCATTGAGCGTGAGTACGTGATATCCTGGTTTATTTTTGTTCAAGATTTGAAATATGTATTTGTTTTGTCCCGGTTTTCATGTGATTTAGCTTTATGAAATTTTTAATTATTGATATGGAGATTGACAAGCTGTAGGTTAAAATTATATTATAAAGTCTTTTACTAATGGTGGTTACAGTCAAGAAAGGAAATTGTCATGTATGAATTATAAATTGAATCATATACCTTAATGACAGAATCAAGAACTTAATTACTTCTTTACCAGCAGACAAAGAGGAAAGACTTTCACGGTTAATATATCATATACATATATTATATACCTATATATATATATATATATATATATATAATAATTATTATTTATATATATATACTATATATTATATTATCATAAATTAATATATATATATACTAATATATATTTTGAAGTGCCCCGCCATGTTTTCGTTCACCGAGCGCCACTCCAGGGATCTACCATTTGATCTGAGAAATTTCATTTCCCATATCAACAATGCACGCCTATTATATTTTAACAATTGTTTATGTTGTGCCAGCCAATGAGGGCCAGAGAGGGAGAGGATTTGAAATTGTAACGTGAGAGCGTGCCTGAATGCTGTCATCCGGGCAGACCCAACATCTGCTCTCAACAACAAAACGGAGGA
>JABUQX010071998.1:35000-38514 GCA_015478945.1 Trachelipus rathkii | reverse complement strand
TCGGCCCTCTTTTCTGGTATCGGGTACATCCCCTATATTATATAATATATATATATATATATATATAATATATTATAAATATATTAAATATATATATAGTATATATATATATATATATATTATATATAATATATATATATATATTATATATATTATCTATTATAATATATATTTTTAAAACTAAAATTTCTAGGTGATGAAATTTTTGATTTCAATCATCGAGGATTCACGAGTCTTATGAAAGAACTGTAATTATTATGGAAAGTTTTTCAGTTCAACCTCATTTTATGAAACGGCTTTACCGATATAATTATATATATATATATAATATATATATATTATATATATATATGATTAATATATATATATATATAATATATAGTATATATATATATAATATATATGGGCGTAGGCAGGATTTCTATTAGGGGGGGCAAAGGTTGGAGTGTATTATATATATATATATATTATAATTATATAATATATATTATATATATATATATATATATAATATATATATATATATACTATATATGATATATATATATATATATATATATATAATATATATATAAGATATATGTGTGTGTGTGTATGTACCGCAAGGTTTGATTTATGGGTTATATCACATGATAAAAAAACGGTTGCTTCGTTTTATAAAAATAAATAAAATAAGCAAGTCTACAACAGTTGTAATTAAAAATTTTGTGTTCATGGAGGTGAGTTAAAAATAAAAAATACCTTATTTGAGGAAAACGTAAAGTAATATTATTTGTGGTGGTCTAGTGTACTCCTCGAGATCGCTTGAGTGGAACTTAATATTAAATCTAAACTTAGCATTAGACGCCTAGGTTTTAAGGAATTTCGCAATTACATTGCTTCCAATTCGTTCATTTTTTTACTTACTAATTTTTATGAATACTCCATCCTACATAGTCCATTAAGCCTGTCTTTCATCATTGTATTTCTTAGGCAAGTCTTTATTCTTCGCAGAGTGTTGAAAGACCTTTCAATAGTACTGATTGAACACGATAGCACCATTGCAATTAATAGACAGCTTTTTGATTTGAGGAAAAAAAGGGGTTTTCTTCTTTAATAACTTCAGTAAGTTCCAAATCTTTCAACTTTAGCTTATCCATTTTTTATCTAGCCACAAGGTATACCATAAGTCAGGTTTCGGTATGAATTTTATTGACATTAAGATCATAAAACTCTGAAAAACATTTTACTTTCCCACGCAAACTGCCTACGGGAGCACCTAACATAAGAAACGGATGCAAATTAAAAAAGATAAAATGCTGACACGTTGTTTTCTGAAAATCTAGTCTTCTAAAGAGGATGAAAGTGAGGTTCAAGATAAGGCACAAGTACCAAAACGCTTCCAATATTTCAGCAGAAGTTTCTAGCAGGATGATTTTGCTTTATGTTGTTGAATTGTACTTTTCTAGGTGTGCAAGTCTACTTAAAAACTCAGCAGTAATAACATTGGCGGATTAAGAGCAGATCAGCAATTATTTGATCAGCCAGTTTGCATTGGTCTTGACAACCCCCATTCAAAAATTCTTTGATATGATTCAGTCAGTACGCTTAAGGTAAAATATTTTTTGTTGAATAATGTTAAGCCACTGTTCAAAAAAGCAAAATATTTTGTTATTACGGAAGAGGTAATAATGAATTTGGGTCTTGTTGCCAACAGTATAATTGAAAAGCTGTTTTTCTTGTTTGATTGTGGCCTTCAACGATTTTTATCATATTTGTATGGCGAAAATAGCATTGCTATGATATGTTTGAGTCCAACGGGTTTCACCAAGTGGAATGTATTTTCTTTTTAGGTTTTTAGTCTCTGAAAAAGTTTGTCTTTCATTTGTGGTAATAGTATTTCAAATTTCCGGAAAATAATGATTAGGTCATTAATGACCAAATTGAGCCGATGGCTTGCACACTGAAAATATAATTGTTTTTTCATATTTTTCCCGCAGTTTTTTTTTTGAACCCTATGTTTTATCCTGATAATGCTGCGCAGCTCGTACTCCTGACCAACGTATAGACTCTGCTTCAAACCTTTTCTTAAACCATATATCAATCTTTCTGGCCAATGGTTCAAGAACTTCAAACCCCAGAATTTCTTCTCGAACAGTCATTTTTTAAAGATCGAAAAACTTTAATCCTATAGATAATTATTCGTTGCCTGGACAAATCCGCAGTTTCATCTGCCATATGGAGTAGATACAAAAATTTTGTTACAACCGCGACAATCATGTTTTTATGATAATTCCACACAAATTGATCAGTTCATTTTGAATCATCGGAAACTTCCAGACGGGATTCTTCTGTCCTTGAATATGTTCTTTCAATTACACATCACCGCATTCTATTCGCAGCTTAATCAGATCTTCAAAAATTCCCTCATGCAGGTCTTTACCTCTTAAAAATAAGTCATGGGTTTCGGCGAAAATTATGGTCTTCAAAATTGCTGTAATATTTCTTTTATTTTCTGCAATTATTTTTTGATGTGTTGTCTGCAGCTGAATATCAACGGGTACGCTTTCAGTGATTGATTTAACAGCTTTGGCAGCCGCCAAATGCTATCGACATACTGAGAGTTCTAGCGGAGAATAAAATGTCAGAAGAAAGCCAGGCTGTATAAAAAGCAAAAAGCTAGTGACTTTAAGCCAATTGTATGAAAGGAAAACACATTAAAACTTAAAAAAATTATATAATACGTTATTAATTAGTAATTTACTTCTTCATTATCTATCGATTGAGTATTTTTTTCAGTTTTTCTACTAATAAACCCTTAAAAACGTCGTCTGACAAACATATAAGGTTCGTAATTTTTTTTCGCCAAGATTTAGGGGGGGGGGAATATGCCCCCCCCCTGCACCACCCTGCCTACGCCATATATATATATATATATATATATATATATATATATATATATATATATTATTATATATAATATATATATATATAGTATAATATAATATATATATATATATATATTATATGTATATTATATCTTCTTCTCTTCTTCTTATATCTTCCTCTTTGCCCCAAGACTTGGGGTAAGGTGCGTGTCATGCATCGGAAAAGAAAAGCAGTAGAAGAATTTGACAAAAGTCGAAAAGAAAGCCCAGCCTTACCGCCCCCTCTGTACCATAATTTAGTGAGAACTCGTCACAGACAGAAAATCCACCCTAGAGCTTCATGGGACCGCGACGGACCCTTCACTATGGCATATGTCAGTGTTAAGGGTTCATCCCTTGGCCCAGGTGAGGCCACAAACATACCCCCATACAAAACCCAGCGATTCTCTCCTATCATGCACCTTTATTTTCCCCTTCTGCCAAACTCACATTTCCTCTTCCTTCAGACATTCGTTCACGACTCAATCCACTTCTCTTCGGTCTCCCAGCCGTCGGTTCCCAACACACTCTCCACTATACATTCCGCTTAACCAACCGACTATCATTCATCCTTTCCACATGACCAACCATCTCAACATACTTAAATT
>JABUQX010071998.1:17500-27500 GCA_015478945.1 Trachelipus rathkii | reverse complement strand
ATAATTATTATATATATATATATATATATATATATATTATATATTATATATATATATATATATATGAATATATATACTAATTATATATATATATATATATATATAATATATATATATATATATATATATATATAACGCTGGTAACACTTGCAAAGTCAAAATAATCAAGGTCATTTGCTCACAAACTACAAACCCCTGCCAAACGTAAAATAATTATTTGTTTATCAAACTGATTAATTATTTATATTTTTATCAAACTGATTAATTATTTATTAAATTATCTTACCACTACTTACTGGTTGTGGGTAGATAGATATATTTTCGCGTGTCTACACACCAAAAAATTAAATATATATTAGAAATTCAGGGCATTTAGGTACACAGAAATATTTGAAATGCTGACACAACCACAACGTGAGCGCCAGCACAGTTGTTGTACATAAATGTATAGTATATCTATCCGATTCTTTAAGCTTATTGCAACGGTATCGGGGTAATCTGATATAATTGCGTGTGACGACTATAATTTTTTAAAATCAAGTATATGAGTACTCCGACTTGACTTTAAATTTTTGTACCGATACTAATAGCTCGCTCGCTTTTGATAATTCGTTAATGCACAATACACAAGTAGTCAAGTACATTTTATTTTTATAACCAGTTTTATAAACTTTATTTTATAACCAGTTAAAAAATAAACAACTTAAAATTTGCTTCAAACAATTGTTCAAAATTACAAAAAATTGTACCGTCTTTTATAATAAAATTCAACTAAGTCTTTTCCAAATTTTTGTGCTTGAAAGTTTATACAAAATGTTGGAGTACGAAGGAGTCGTTTTTTTTACTCGACTCCCGACTCCGACTCCCACTTTTTGGGAAATCGACTCGCCGACTCCACTCCGACTCCTTAAACCCCTGAAATGCTCGACTCCGACTCCCGAACTTCCCGAGGAGCATCGCACGACTCCGAACTCCCCACCGCTGAATATAAGACTGAGACCTTCTTCTACCTGGTACTTATCCCCAGATTTGGGAGAGTGAGGTGGAGGACTTCCGAATGGCCACAGACCGGAACAGTAGAAAAGAAACAAAACGCGAGTTAGAAAGAAGAGACCCGCCCTATCCCCGGCTTTTATACCTTTAAGTGAGGAAACGCGTCCGCATTCGTGAGAGAAAATTTTTTTTCCTTCCAGAGGGGACGCACCAAAAAAGGACTCACGAGAGTGGATATGTCGGTACGCTGTGAGATCGATACCCCTGGAGGCAGAAGCCCAACAAACGCATCACCCGAGACCTCACAACACTCGCGCCATGTTTCACTGCTGTTATTCACTTCTCATTCTTGCTCTTAACCAAACTTCATATTCCCTCCCCTTCAGCATTCGCTTACTACTAATATAGCGGACTATTGTTATTAAATGTCATCTCAGTTGGTTGATTCCCAGCACAGCACAGTCACCGCTATACATCCCCTTAACCGACCGACCATCATCCATCCTTCCCATACGACCAAACCATCTTATACTCTCGTTTATTCTCTCATTTACGCCTTTCTTCACATCACACAACTCGCTAATGCGTTCATTCCTTATTTTATCAATTCTTCTCACACCTAGCTCACCCCTAAGATTGTCCATCTGAACAAATTGTACCTTAGATCTAAACCTCTTATTCCAGACCATAGTTTCACAACTATACATTAACAAGTAACAACATATAATCATGAAAAACCCTATCGTACTCAAGACTTAGTCTCTTTACATTCACCAATGATTTAATTGCACCAACCACCTTCCTACCATTCACAGCTTTCCTACTACACTCTGCATCATCCATTCCCTTTTCATCCATCATATATCCTGAATATTTAAACTCTGATACATGTTCCAGTTGCTTACCATCTAACATTTCACACCGTGGACTCTCTTCGCTCAATACCATCACCTTACTCTTATCTACATTTACTTCAAACCTCTCTTTTTTTTACACACTCCCAAACCCCTCTACCAATCCTCTCAACCTCTCCTCAGATTCACCACATAAAACCAAATTATCTGCACACAATAAGCAGGTCACCCTTTGATCCTTTTTATTCTCCATCATGCTAACACCTTTCCCTAACACCCCTATCTCTAATTCTTTTATCACCAAATCTGTATACAAAATAAATAACCATGGAGACCCCATATCCCTGCCTTACATCACTATTAATTTCAAACCATTCACTTTCCAAGCCATTTATTCTTGCAAATGCTTTCTATCGACATACGTACTCGTGATTCCATTCAGAAGCCTACCATCAATACCATATATCATTAACGTCTGCTACATAGCTTTGTTACTACTCCTAGCATACGACTATTGCAAGTACATGAAACAATTTTTTTTCCTTTCATTTCCTCATTCATTTGCTTTTTATGTGAAAATTTAATCTTCACATAATCTACCACTTCTTAGTGCACCTTGTTCATCAGTTCCTCAATCACTCCGCACTTTTTCAACCAAAATACAAGCTTATATCTTTCCTACAATACTCAAAAAAACTAATTCCTTTATAGTTCCTTATCTTCCTTACTCTTATATAAGTACCATTACTGCTTTATTCCAATAATTCGGACCTATACCCCCCACATATGATTTAATTTTAAGAGCAATTAATTTTTTTTTCACTTTTAAGCCTAGATGTAATAGATTCGTACGGAAATATATTTTTAGGTAGTACCCAAGAAAATTTTGTGACCACTGATTTAGACCATGCCTAATTATATGAATGTCAGTAAAATATAATTTCCCTTTAAATGAAATTTATAAAAGTGAAAAGCGCTAATTTATTTATTTTGTTTATTATTTTAAAGTTTAAGTGGATTTCAAAATAAATAAATATATATAATATATTATATAAAATATAATATAATATATATATATATATATATATATATATATATTATATAATATAATATATAATTATTATTATATATATTATATATATATATATATATAATAATATATAGTATATTATATATATTATATATAAAATTAATTAATTATCATAGAGGAAAATAAAAAAATATTATATATATATATATAATATATATATATTAATATATATAATATATATATATATATATATACTATATATATAAGTATTATATATATATATATATATATATATATATATATATATATATATATATATATATATATATATATATATATATATATATTTTTTTTTTTTTTTTTTTTTTTTTTTTTTTTTTTTTCTGTATTGGTTATCAATTTTTCGTTTTCTCATATATTTATTAGCTTTTGTATGTGAACATTAGCAATGAACTATAAAATTATTTTTAAAAAAATGAATTTTTCTTTTTCAGAAATGTTGGATGTGAGACAATGTGGAGAGGAAAAGAAAACCGAAAATATTAGAGCACATTATGTTGAGGATGTTTTCATTTTTTTTTTAATTTTTTTTTTAAATTTACGTAAATATATTAAGATTGTTACTGATAATGCATATTTATTATTATTATTATTATTATTATTATTATTATTATTATTATTATTATTATTATTATTATTATTATTATTATTATTATTATTATTATTATTTTTCTATCTTTACCTATGACCCAAAATTGGGATGAGGTGAGCAGCATACACCGGAAAACAGAT
Organism: Trachelipus rathkii; assembly: GCA_015478945.1. Taxonomy (NCBI): domain Eukaryota; kingdom Metazoa; phylum Arthropoda; class Malacostraca; order Isopoda; family Trachelipodidae; genus Trachelipus; species Trachelipus rathkii. Next base: position 23,831 of record JABUQX010071998.1, on the reverse strand, counting down.
ATTTAAATTGAAGAACATAAGGTAATTGTAAAGGAAAGCTACCCTCCCATTCCCATAAGTGCGAGTCATTCGCAGCAAAAAAAATCCTCCCTAAGATTTCACAACGCGATAGACCCCTACTGTGGTATCTCGTCAATGTAAGGGTCTTCTTAAAGGCTGCTGCTGTTCGATATTTTTTTTTATATATAAGCAGAAAGACTTGGAAACTATTTTAGAACTTGCATCTCCACTGTCAACTCTTCTACTACAACAGAACAAAACCTAAGGGCGAATTATCAATCATTTCTTGAATTATTATCATGATGTACTTGTTATTTAAAAATTTATTATTATTAATTATATTATATTATTATTTATTTATTATATTATTATTAATTTTTATTTTATTTAGTTTTATTATTATTATATTGATTATTCATTATTATATTATTATTATTATTATTTATATATTATTATTATTACTTTTTAATTATTATTAGTCACTATTTATTTTTCCTAGTTATTTCAGTTAAGTTTGTTTGTTATAATTTTTGACTCGTTATGGAAATTTTGTAATAAAGTATGGTTTAAGTGGTCTAGTTAACATACCCTGTAATTTTTTTTACTGATCTTTGTTATTCATAAACATAAATAAAAATTCTTGTTAAAAGTTATTGTTCAGTATTATATATATATATATATATATATATATATATATATATATATATAATATGATATATATATATAATATATATAGATATATTATTAATATAATTACTATTACTATATACTATATATATATATATATATATATATATATATATATATATACTATATATATATATATTATATATTGAGGAGAGCAGTTAATAGCAGCCCTTATATAAAGGTTAAGGCAGAGATGGGAACTGGAGGGAATTATAGTGGAATTAGTTTTATTGAGTGTTTTAGGAAAGATATATGCTGGTTATTTTAGTCGAAAGAGGGCGTCGAGTGACTGAAGGACTGATTGATGAAGAGCAAGGTGCGTCTTTGGAGGGTTAGCAGAAATATGTGTGGATCAATTTACATTGAAACAAGTAATTTTCGAAAATGAGCGTGATAAGAGAAGAAAATTGCATTTAGGTTCTTATGGATTTTGAAACAGGACGTATGAGTAGATTAATAGGGAAAGCTCCTATGCAGGTGTTTAAGTAGTATATATGGTGTCTGGTGTGTAGGGCTTCTGAAGGGAATTAAAAGTATGTATGACGTAGTGAAGCGTGTGTGTAAGATTAAATGGTGTCAAAAGTGATGGTTTTTAATATTAATAGCGGGCAGGACGCAGGGACGTTTTATGTCTACTTGGATATTCAATTTGTATTTGGATGGGTTATGAAAGAAGTAGGAGATGGGGGTGCAGGAATGTGTTAGAATGATGGAGAATGAGAGGGTGATCGTGCCTTATTATATGCGCTAATTGTTTTGCTGTGGCGTTGGAAGCTGAGAGAGTTATGAGTAGGATGGTAAGGATTTGGCAGGGGTGAAAAGGAGAGGTTTAAAGTAAACGTAGATAAGGAGTGAAGGTTATGGTTGTTGAGCTGTCTGATTAAATATTTTTTTTATCTAGGATATTGTTGGATGAAAATGGGAACGGATGAAAAAGAGTGTTTTTTTTTTTTTTTGTTTTCTAGAGGAAAGTTGTGAATGGCAGAAGGTGGTTGGTGCAAATTAAATCGTTGGGAATGTAAAGGACAAAAGTCTTGAGTGTGCTTGGTCTTACATGAGGTATGTTGTTACCTTTTTAATGGTTAAGTAGTGAAGGACTGCGTTGGAATAGGGTATTGGATCTAAAGTCAATGTGATTCAGATGGACAATAGGGGCGTGTTAGGTGTGAAAAGAATTTATAAAATGAGGAATGAACGTATTATATTGTTGTGTGGTGTGAAGAAAGTGGTAAAGGAGAGAATAAATGAAATTACGTTGAGGTGGTTTGGTCATGTGGAAAGGATGAATGACAGTCGGTTGGCTAAGCGGATGTATAGTGGTGAGTGTGTTGGGAATCGATCGGCTGGGAGACCGAAGAAAAAGTGGATTGTCAGTAAAGGAATGTATGGAGGAGAGAAATGTGAGTGTGCATAATAGGAGTGAATTGCGGGGTTTTGTGAGGATTTGGGCCACCTGGGCCAGGGGATGAATCCTACACTTGACGATATGCCATAGTGATGGTCCGTCGCGGTCCCGTGAAGCTCTAGGGTGGATTTTCTGACTGCGACGAGTTCACACAAATAGGTATAGAAGGGGCGGTAAGGCTTGGCTTTCTTTTCGACTTGTCATATTCTTCTATTACTTCTATTTTCCGATGCATGTCACGCACCTTACCCCCAGTCTTGGGGGGGGGGAAAGGAAGATGATGATACTTCCCTTAGAAGTGGGAAATTATTTGTAGCGCTGGTCATATTGAAAGTTTTTGAAGTAATCTGCCACAAAGCTTTGATTTTTAAATTTCCCTTTTTAGGTACTTTACATTCCTGAACTCTCGTTCTATACTTCCTTTGCTCATGTGAATTGTTTTAATACATACAACAGGCAACTACTTTTTCTGTACAATTTTCCGATCCAAGGCATATCTGTTTTCACCCTTACGTATTGGAAAATATATTTAAAGATTATGTAGTTGGAATATTTAAATTTATCTTATGGTAAGAGGTCTTTAACTTTGTTACAATGCACAGGTTAATTGCTTATAAAATGGGTGATTCTGATTCAAAATCCGCGGAAACAAAAACTTTATAGCTTGCTATTTAAATATATATATTTATTATTGAAAACTGCTTTTATAGTTTAATTAAGATCCTTCTATCATACCAGCTACGAAAGTTACTCTTACCGAGTTTTGATTGTTAATATATGAGCATTTTATTTCGTATCAATTACATGAAGGAGAGAGACTTGAACTAACTAACTACAATATCGACTTTTTTCAGGTTTACTTAATAATATCACAAAGGATAAAGTGCTTTTTAACCATTATTGTGGTATTTTATGTAAATATTTAATCATTTTCTTGAGCAGGAATTATGAAACACAATCATTTTCTAGAACAGGTATTATGACCATATCATAGCATTTTAAATATTTTATAGTTAAAAAAAAAATGACCAGAAAATTGGTTGCAGAAAAAAAATTCGCAATGAAAAGTCCTCAAGTGAAATACGAACTGTCGATATAATAATTTTGTAAGAGACAGAAGATTATTTGTGTGAGTGTGTTCTTTTTCAATTAGTTATACTCATAAACTTGTATAAATCGTTTACATTATAGTAAATAATTTCACATATGTATTTAAAAATAATTTTAAAGGTAGTTATATGCCGAGTTATAAATCGATGTTTAATCGTTAATTTTACTAAATATTTAAAAAAAAATTTTTTAATAATAAATAATTAATAGGGTTTCTGGATGGGATCAAAGTATGCATGTCGATATTAAAGCGTCTGTAAGGATTGATGTAGATTGCAAATGGTTTAATATAAATAGTTGAGCGAGGCAGGGATGTTATGCTTTCATGGCTATTTATTTTGTATATGGATGGGATGATAAAGGGATTAAAGGTAGGGGTGGCAGCGGAGGGTGTTAGACTGATGGGGAATGGAAGAAAGGGTGTCCAGCGTTTTGAACGCTGATGATTTGCTTTTGTTTGAAGAATCAGAAAAAATATTGAGGGGTTTGGCAGGGTGTGTAAAAGGAAGGGTTTGAAAGTCGATGTTGATAAGAGTAAGGTGATGGTAGTGAGAAGATCAAGTCATGGTGTGAAATCATGTTGAATGATGAGTAATTTGAACAAGTATCGGAGTTTAAATATTTAAGCTTTATGTTGGATGAAAAAGGAACGGATGATGCAGAATGTAGTAGACAAGTTATAAATGGTTGGAAGGTGGCTGGTGCAATTAAATCCTTGGTAAAAGGAGAGGAACTGTCTGGAGTGCGCTATGGTTCTTCATGAGGGTATGCTGTTACCGGTGTTAATGTATGGTATCGAAACTAGTTTGTGGAATAAGAGGAAGAAATCTAACATGCAGTCTGTTCAGATGAATAATTTTATGGGCGTGTTAAGTGTGAGAAATGACAAAATGAATGAGCATGTTAAGAAGCTGTGTGGTGTGAGAGAATAAATGAGAGTATATTAAGAAGGTTTGGTAATATGGAAAAGATTGATGATGGTTAGTTAAGTGGATGTATAGAGGTGAGTGTATTGAGAATCGACCCGCTTGGATAGGCACTTAAGGAAAAATGGATTGAGACGGTAAAGGAGTGTTTGAAGGAAAGAATTGTGAATTTGGTTTAAGTGAGAAGAATGGTGCATAGTAGGAATGAATGGTGAGGTTTCATGAGGAGGACATAATTGTGGACCTGGCCCATAGAACTTGCCCACATGAACGAGACACCACACTCTAGGGTCTGTCATAGTGTTGTGAAACCCTAGGGTGGATTTTTGTCGGTGAAGGACTCGCACTTAAGGGTCATGTATTTCTATTAAATTCTTCGGTTTCCGGTATATATTGTGCACTCTACAACCATCTGGGGACATGTTGGGAGGATAAAGAAAGAACAATGAAAATAGCTAAATCTATTTTTCGTCATAATATGTTTCAATTTCACTACAAGCAAAATGGTTTAAATATTAATAGCCCATTTCATTGTAATATAACATATTATCGAAAACAATTTATAGTTGTCATTTGACATTTTTTGGTTAAAATTTCATTTCAAACTTTCATAGAAGTTTTACGAAAATCGTCGGTGGTCGTTTTTTATAACTTCTTTTCATAGACAAATCTTATCAATATTAAATTTAAAGGCCTATTTTTTAAATATTTCTTTTAAAGCAATAATTTCGCACTTCAAATATATATATATATATAATATGAAAAAGGCATTATTTTTCATACATATATAATTATATTATACAATATTGAACAATATATATATTATATATATATATATATATGTATATATATATATAATATATATATATATATATATAATATGAAAAAGGCATCAATTTTCATACATAGCTATGCGAAAAAGGCATCAATTTTCAACCAATTAAAGCATCTGTTACATTCGTTGGGCGGAGCTTATAGCTAAAACTTGTGACGTCTTGGTCAATGTGCAATCTCTCTCTCTACGGAATAACCGTCTTTTGTGACGTATGTGGTTTCCAATTTTCCTAATTAATTGGAGCAACTAGGTTGATTTTTTTTATACTATGTCCAAACTCATCTGGCCAGAATAATTTAGTGCAATTTGTGTATTAATATTAGCAATCCAAAGTTCAATTCTTTAAAATAAATTAATCCAAGAAGACTTAAATGCGAAGTACTGTCGCTCGCCATTTATATTTCAGATTAATAATGATATTTTTATATTCTTATTAAAATATATGAAAAGAAATCTTGACGAAAATTTTGCAACTCCTCTATTAAATTTTGCCAAAATATAAAATATTATTCTTCTTTCTATAAAATTTAAAAACGTATTCAGTTAAGGTTGATCGAAGTTCTGATTTATAAATGGCCTTAACCAATTTTCAAAAAGCCTTCGATTCAATTGACTATCAAATCTATTCGAGCTGATAAAAGGTTTTGACTACCTTCAGTTTTCAGTTTCTTCTTCTCCGTTATGTACTTCAGTTCTTCTCTTTTAATTTCTCTCCTCTAGTTTCAATCCGTCATCTTCGAAACAGTCAGATCATATTATATATATTAATATATATATTATATATAATATTATATATATATATATATATATATAGTATATATATATATTATATATATATATTTATATAATATATATATATTATAATATAATATATATATTATATATATACTATATATATATATATATATATATATAGTATATTATATATTATATATATATATATATATATATTATTTATATATATATATATATTATATATATATATATATATAATATATATATATAAATATATTAAATGGCTAGGGGAAACAGATAGAAACTGATTAAGTCATAAAGTCTAAAACACATCTCCATATACCATTCACCTTCAATCGGAAGGATGGAACTTGGAACAACCTCTACGAACAGAATAGAAGAATAGTAGATAATAGTGAACTAAAAATAAAGAAACCAGGATAGGGAAGTTACATTGTATGGAATTCATTCCTCGCACCATCCTTTTCATTCACCTAGTCAATACATCTCTCAGTTCCACAATTATTACAGTAAAGAAATAAATATATCAAAAATAATGTAACTGGTCCATGGATCATTCTCATAGTGTTTTTGAAATTTTTAAAATTTTCCGAACTTTCAGTATATCCTAAA
>JABUQX010071998.1:0-12500 GCA_015478945.1 Trachelipus rathkii | reverse complement strand
CTTTTACAGTTACTATAATTAAGATTTTTAAATGGAATATATTACCATATACCATGGGCATTTTTAAATTATTTATTTTCATTATAAAGATCCAAAACAATTCTTCCAACATCTCAATAGTAGATGAAGTTTAACGAAAATAGACAAGATCAGTTGAAATCAAGACATGCAGAAAGCAGTACAAGAAAAAGAATGGATGATGCTGTGAAACAATATTTCTACGTAATAAATCTTATGGATCCTAACAGTATGAACATGGCAAATATATTTTTTCTGTTTATAATTTCTAAAATTAATGAGGTGGATTGTTATGGTAAAATCCTAAAGATCAAATATAATAATAATAATAATAATAATAATAATAATAATAATAATAATAATAATAATAATAATAATAATAATAATAATAATAATAATAATAATAATAATAATAATAATAATAATATTTTATTATTATTATTATTATTATTATTATTATTATTATTATTATTATTATTATTATTATTATTATTATTATTATTATTATTATTATTATTATTATTATTATTATTATTATTATTATTATTATTATTATTATTATTATTATTATTATTATTATTATTATCTTCCTCCTATCCCAAGATTGGGGTTGAGGTACGTAGCATACATCAACATCAGAATAGAAAATTAGTAGAAGAATATGACGCAAGTAGAAAAGAAAGCCGGGGGTGGGCCTTTATACTCCAAGAAAGAACTCGTCACAGTCAAAAAAATCCACCCTAGAGGTTTCACGAGACTGCGACGGACAATCCCTGTGGTATCTCGTCAAAGTGGATTTCATACCATGGGCAAAGCCCACAACCATAACCAATCACAAAACCACGCCATTCACTCCTGTTATGCACTTTTCTTCTCACCTCTGCTAAACTCACATTCCTCTCCTTCAGGTATTCCTTTACTGACTCAATCCACTTTTTCTTCGGTTTCCCAGATGGTCAACTCTCAGCACACTCACCACTATACATCAGCTTAACCAACCAACTATCACCAATCCCTTCCATATGATCAAACCATCTCAATGTACCCATCCTTTCCATATGACCAAACCATCTCAATGTACTCTTGCTTATTCTCTCATTTACGCCTTTCTTCACACCACACAACTCCCTAATGCATTCATTCCTCATTTTAGTAATTCTTCCCATACCGAACACGCCCTAAGATTGCCCATTTGAACACTTTTTACCTTAGATCTATACCTCTTATTCCAGACCATAGTTTCACTACTATACATTAACAAAGGTAACAACATATCCTTGTTTAAAACCCTAGGGCACTCAAGACTTAATCACCTCAAATACATCACGAATTTAATTGTACCAGCCACCTTCCTACCATTCACAACTTTCCTACTACATTCTGCATCATCCGTTCCCTTTTTACCCAACATATATCCGAAATAATTAAACTCAGATACTTGATTCAGTTCCTCACCATCTAACATGGCATCACACCACGGACTCTCCTCACTCACTACCATAACCTTACTCTTATCTACATTTACTTTCGAACCTCTTCTTCTATACTCCCTGCCAAACCCGCCCCCCCTCTAACAATCCTCTCCAACCATTCAGATTCACCACACAAAATCAAATCATCCGCATACAATAAGCAGGGCACCCTTCACTCTCTTCCGTTCTCCATCATTCTAACACCTTCTCCTGCCACCCCCACCTGTAATTCTTTCATAACCCCATCCATATACAAATTAAATAACCAAGGAGAAATAACACATCCCTACCTCACTCTGGTATTAAAATTAAACCAATCACTTTCGACTCCATTTATTCTTGCACATGCTTCACTATCGTCATACATAATTTTGATTCCATTCAGAAGCCTACCACCAACACCATATATCATTAGCACCTGCCACAGAGTTTTCCTATTAATCCTGTCATACGCCTGTTGCAGGTCCATAAAACCTAAATACAATTTCTTCTTCTTCTCTCTCGTTTTCTCAATCATTTGTTTCAATGTAAAATTTCATCCACACATCATGTGGAAAGGATGGATGATAGTCAGTTGGTTAAGCGGATGTATAGTGGTGTGTGCTGGGAGTCGACCGGCTCTGAGACCGAAGAAAAAGTGGATTGAGTAAGTAAAGCATGCCTGGAGGAAAGAAATGCGAGTTTGGCAGAGGCGAGAAAAAAGACCCGTGCATAATAGGCGTGAATGGCATGGTTTTGTGAGAGGGTATGGCTGTGGCCCACCAGGGCCAAGGGATGAACCCTACATAGACGAGATGCCATAGTGAGAGTCTGTCGCGGCTCCGTGAAGCTCTAGGGTGGATTTTCTGACTGCGACGAGTTCTCACTAAAAGGTATAAAGGAGGCAGTAAGACTGGGCTTTTTTTTCGACTTGCGTCATATTCTTCTACTACTTTTCTGTTTCCAGTGCATGCTACGCACCTTACCCCCAGTCTTGGGGAGAGAAGGTGGGTTATTATTATTATTATTATTATTATTATTATTATTATTATTATTATTATTATTATTATTATTATTATTATTATTATTATTATTATTATTATTATTATTATTATTATTATTATTATTATTATTATTATTATTATTATTATTATTATTGATTTTATTTTCAGTCTTGTGTAGGAAGCTATTCCAAAGACTGATGCTACGATGCTGAAGATGTTGGAAATCAACTCTACGCGGAAAAATATGTTAAATTAGGAATAGATTTAATTTAATTTGATATTATTTTTATTTTATTTTTTCAGTTATTGCATTCAAAAAATAGATTTAATTTACGATGGACCTTTTATTAAAATAAATATGTGAGACATTAGTCAGAGAAAATATTGAAATGAGTAGAACAAATGTGTTCAAGTTAAAGAAAATAGTAAAATAATTGAATTAGAAAAGAAAATATTTGTAAATACTGTGGACTTTGCATTTTTTAAATTTTTTATTATTCTTTTATATATAGGTAAAAGAAGAGCGGTATTAGGGCCCTTCACCAATCTAATGACTTTAACATTATATAAAAGAATAAGATTGACATTAGTTTTATGCATTATACAAGTTTTTTATAATAGTCAAACAAAAATATTTTGCTGAACTTCGTTTGGACAAAAGTAAGTTTATATTTATTTTTCTCATATATTTGTATTTTTAGAAGGTATTATCAATTTTAAATCACTTTTTAACGAGAATTTTCTACATTTATATTGAAGAAAATCACACCCTAGTTACGGATCATGGGAGGAAATAAGAAAGATAAAGAGGAGAAAACCCGCGAAACAGTAAAAAGAGGAGAAATTTGCCCCAAATTCAAAGGAGAATAAGAAGAATACGCCGAATGGAAAGGAAAAGTAGAAGATTGGGTGTGGAGTATGAAAGACATAGTTAGATTTCCTGGGATCAACATTCGGAATGCTTTGTCTGGAGAACCATGGCAATTGGTGAAAGACATAAAAAGAGAGGATATCGCAACAGGTGAAGGATGGAAGGAAATTATCAAAATTTTAGACAAAAAATATGGCATAGATGAAAAAAGAACAAAGATCAGAAACATGAATGATCTCTTCAGAATTATGAGAGGAAAAGAAGAAAGCATGGTGGATTATGTAAGTAGATTTGATGCAACCTTGAGGAAAAGTATTGCATCAGGAATGAAGGAAATGGATGAGGAGCAAACTGGAGGTTTGTTATTTGTGAGAAGTAGGTTGGAAGAACAAGATGAAAAAAAATCGTGATGAGTAGTTTAGATTGGTGAAAAATGAAATGCAAGAGAGCTGAGTGAAGTATTGTAGAATTGATGCAGATAGCCGTTTAAAGAGTTTCAAGGGAAAAAATGACATAGCATTTGGTTAAGTGAAGAGTGAAAAGAAAAAGGATAATAAACAAATGCTCTTCCACATACTCGTAACCAAAGATCAGGACATTATCGATAAGTATCAATGTCCCGTAGAAAAAAAGGAAATAATTAATCTTTGTAAAAAGTTGTTCTGCGGCAGACAGGCCTTAACGTGATATACATGGTCTGTCGTATTCGCTCAGCTAAGTATTTAAAGACACGGGTATTTGTGTTGAGAATGCCTTACTTCTATAGTCATGTGCGAAACAAAGGGTTCATCTACAGATATCTCACTGTTCAACGATACTCTCATGATGACTGCGACGCAAAATAGTGGAGATAACCAAAGGAGAAATAGACTCAACTAAAATAAGTAATAGAGATCGTGACAATAGCCGCTCTTCTTACTCCTGAATTCATCATTTATGACCAGATCGACATCTGCTAGCGAATATCTGACAACCTATGAACTGAAACTGAAAGGGACGTTGGGTATCATTAGACTCACACGGATTGCCCTCAATACCGTTGTTGAGCGAGTTGTGACTAGGGTAATACTATAATGAAGTTCATATGGAGCTCGTAGCAACAGAGTTTAGCAGGAATAATGTACGAACGGCCAAAAAGCATATGCATAGATAACCTATTTTTTTGGTAAATGAGAAATTCTGAAAGTCAAAAGTAAAATGATATCCCCCAATCCTCCTGGGGATAGAAAGGTTAATTATAGAAAACTGATGATGTTATAGAAGCGTAATCTAAATATTCCTGCTCTACTTGGAACTAAAAGTATTACGAAACCGACTCTCTCAAAATTAACTTTTCGTACAAGAAATATGATCTTAGAATGCAATGAACTTGTTGAAAGGAAAAAAATTTCCTTTTGTGAAAGATGAGAAAGGTCATTTGAGAATACAAAGCTTGAGAACTAGACAAGAAGGGAAAAATAGCTCGCTTTCTGGGTTAAACATACTCACAGTCCACACTAATAATGTGATAATGAGAGATGGTTAGAGAGCATGATCAGAAAGATGGAGTAGAATCTGCAGGTAAAGACGCTCTCCACCTTGATCGATTTGGACATATTAATATGACAGAGAGCGTGGTTTAGAAGCAATGATCAGCCAACATGGGTAGAAGAATTGTACGGAAACTTCACCTTCACCAACTATGACATTGTAGTTTTGAGACAAGCGTTTAAAGTAATTGATTAGATCAGCGCTATAACCAATAAAACCAATCATGAACATTTAGAACGTTAAACACTATAAAAAGAAAAAGTTTAAATAAATATTTAAAAAACTCTATATGATGAATAAACCTTGTCGATCATATTCTGTAAGGAGATTTAAAAAATACGCTTCCTAGTAAACCTGTAGTAACTGCGGTTGCCTTAGCTTAAGAAAGTTCAATGGGAACTCTAGGGCATTATGCATATTGGTGAAAAGGGGGGAGAACCTGCGTGTAATAAATACTTCTGTATTACAAGTTGTAGGATTGGATAGTAGCTCACAGCACATTCTGTCACACAACTCAAGAAGATAATCTCGTGACACTCAAAACAGTAAAAGACCCTGAAGTCACACATATTCTATGACATAGAAATTGTAAATGCGTGGAAAAGCTTGTCCGGAGTCCAGGTACATTTTTCGCGTCCACCAGAAGAATAACTAATAAGACTTGATGGTGGATAGGGGAATTCCCAGTAGACTTACAAGAGAATTCTACTATGAATTACAGACAGTCTTTAGCCGTATTCGAACTTTGAATCGATCCATTAGCAGATTAAAGCCTTGGAGCAATTGGCAAATTGCAGAGAGACATTGTAAGGAATTCTGATAGATAAATGTCTTCTAAAAAAAGTACACAAGAGAAAGGATACACAGGAGGGAAATAGAATGGCTCCTTCTTCATGCGAGATCAGTTATAATGTGCTATACAATGGCATAATCTTCAACTGGGTGGTTTTCACCCAGACAGAAAGGTGTTCGCGGAATATATAAGTACGCCACTGAAAGAAGAAGACCGTCATGCCAGAACAACTCTCCGACTCTCGAACTTTCCCGCTTCACTAGGAAGAATAAATTGCGACGGACCATCAAGCTCTAATGAGCATTATTGCCGAAAAGCTTACAAGAAAAAAATACAGATCAACTTAATCGTATACAAGTGTAGATTGTATAGAATAGTGATAAAGAATGAGCTTTATAAACCAACAACTGGTTCAGACATCATAAACTTGAGGAGCGAGAAATTAAGAGACAAAGTTCTACTAAGGAAGACTACGGAATTGAGAAAACCAGATGGGAGAGGACCTGCAAAAGTCAGGTGGGGGAAGATGAAGGTAACAAACGTGTGGTGCAGGACATGGACGACCACGGGTACCACATTGTACAACGAAATACATCGGCAAAGTGCATATAACAAGAATACAAAAGAGAAAACATGAGGAAGATGAAGTAGATGAGAGTGAGGAGAACTCATCTAGTGAAGAAGAGGAAAATAGCAGTGAAGATAGTGATGAGGAAGAGGAGGAGAATGACCAAGACAAAGTCTTAAATATATCAATATTAAAGATAGGAGGAGAATATATGGTTAACAATACAGCTGCCGGATGTAACGAAAGGGTGCGAGGAAGAATTAAAATTGTGAGATAGGCGACGGAGAAACAAGGGATGATATGGTCACAATTATAAATATTCTATAATTTATTAAGAGAAGACAATGAGGAAAAAGAATGGATAAACCTAAAAGATTATGATGTGAAAGAAAATACTAGTGAAAAGATAAAGCAAAATATAACCAAGAATGAAGAAGAAATAGCCATAATGGATAATGAAGAAATATATTTCGGAGAAATGGAACGCATACTGAGAAATACTGCAATAGTTATAAACAATTCCAATCAACGCAACGAAACTTTTAGTAGCTGGCATCGAGGTAAAATCGGTCATAGTTATGCCAAGAAGTCAGGTGATCTTTTAATAAAGTAACAATGAGATCTTGATGAACAAGAAGCTGGTATCTACACTCAAGCTTCAAAGAAGAAAACAAACAGGAAGGGGGATATATCTATAAGAGCCTGTCAGGTGCCTATAGCGATCATGCGAAACAACACGTCGACTAAAAGCACAGTGTGTGGCTTGTGAATCTCATCTTTCGATCACTATCCTGAAGCGTTATATACAAATACTCTACCTCAGAGCACATAATAATAGATGAAACTTAAGATTGGAGAATACTAATGTACTGTTAATGTATAAACAACCTGGCCATTATATCTGTCAAGTAGACCGAACACTTTAAATGAGTATGATATATCCATGTTACCACTCTGTAAGCAAGCGAAGACCGGGAAAACATATTTGGCAAGCATATTACGGATAGGGCCATGTCATTAGGATTCATAATGACTGCTGCATGATAATAGTTCGGAGTGTCAATTGATACACGTACATGATAGCTGAAATAATAAAAGTACAACAGGGAGTGAGAACACATGTTAAACGAAACAAAAACCAGAGCCTTTTTTTCTGAAAGGTCAAAAAATGGTAACAACGTGAGTAGGAATATGGGAATTCATTGTTGATGACATGACTGCGAGGTGCAAGAGAGTTTCGCCATAGAAAAACAAGTAATCGTGAAAATGATTTAATCAAACGATTAAAAGTGTTGGTTAGTACACTAATGAGCGAGAATGATTTCACATATGTAGGATATATCACTCATCAGCCGAAAGAAATTAGAAGCATCTATCCAGAACTAGAATCAGAATAAATAGTAATACAAGATGAAAATTAGATGAAAAATCGACATGGAAATACCAATAGGAAAGAATCTGATGACGATTTTTGAGTGAAGGAAGAACACACAGACTTCCTTTATATCGTTCCTGTAGTTTAGGAAAACCTTAATTGGCTAGACACAGCATACCTAAGGGCCTGAGTTGCAGCTACATTCTTCTGTAAAGTAAACTAGTAGAAATATCCAATGTAGCTAACTTGGGATGCATACACGCTCATACTGAAGGATGAATAAAATAAAGTAGTGGAAATACAAACAGAAAGGATAAAAAACTGAGTTTGTCAATGCAGAGAATTAGAAAAAGAGAAAATTCAAGGTCTGAGAAGTTTAATCCCTGATCTCCACTCTTTTGAGTAAATATTGGATCGAAGTATCAGACTCAAATTTGGTTACTTGTGTATTATTAAGAGAATAGTAATGAAAGGAAGAAACACAAACTGTGTGGAAGCGTCGAAATGCTTAGCAAAAATGAGTTTCGTGGGAACTCTACCTTAGTCATCGCCGCTGACTCATCAGAACATGGGTCATTCTCGGCTAGTGCTGAAGCGCTAATACTGCGTACCACTGGGTTTCCCCAATGAATACATGATTTATCCGACAATGGTCCTTGGATGGGCAAGATATCTTATAATCTATATGGTGATAACTACGAGCGAAGGATGTTATAAAGCTAGAGATAATTGTTAAAAACAGATTGCAAATCGCTTCGTGATAATATTCAGTCAGAATCTGGAGTTAAAAATAGAATGCTAAGAGAATAGATATGTTGAATATCAAATCTAAATTGGAGGATGGTTAACAGTTATACCACATTGACGACACGCAAGAAATTCTGAATCTAAGTCAATAGGAGATCACTGAATCCCATTGCTGACGGCTTCGATAGTATATATAACCCAACACACGACGCAAACGCGCCAGATATCATAGACTATACAGACTAATACCAATGCCTCGGGAGTGCTTTTTATATTAAACTGAACATAATAGCAATTCCAGGCACGTGAAGTCATTGGAGAAGGGAAAAGTAAACTAGCATAGTCTTACGCACGAACCACCACGAACATCCATATCACGGATACTTAGATTGTTATACTTATTACTTCCAGCTCTATGGTGTAGTGAAAGCTATCTCCAAGACCTGACTCTGTCGTCTACACTGGCGTCGAATGATTGTTGGCAAGATCAATCTCTACGCCGGAACAAATATGTCCAGTATAACATAACTCTATGACTATGAGATTGTAATTTCAATTTAGATATTACTTCCTTTATTTTTATTTTCTATTCAGATTTACACTCTCCATATCTGCAACAAAATAGCAGACTTTCACAGCTATTTACGATGGACCATTTATATAGAAAACATAGTAGACCATTAGTCAGATGAAATATATATTGAAATGAGTAGAACAAATGTTGTCAAGTAAAGACAAAATATTAACAATAGTGAATTAGACAAAGAGTCACAATTATTTTGTGCAGAAAACTATTGTCTGCGGGACTTTGTCCTCAATGCTTCTCTCAATTATTCTTTTATAATATACTAGGTATAACACGAAGAGTTCCGGTTCAATATAGGGCCCCTTCTCAACCAACTTCTAACGTGACTTTAACATCTATATAAGATAGAATAAGCTTTTGGATCAGTTCGTAGTTCTTACTTGTCGTTCATCATCAAGTTTCTTATTATCAATAGTAAAAAAAAATATTTTTGCTGAAACTTCGCTTTGGACAAAATAAGTTCTATCCATTTATTTCTCATATATTGATCGATTTTAGCAAGTGTATTATCAATTATTATTTATCAATTTTTATCTACCTTTTTTTTCCCAAGATTAGGAGTAAGGAGCGCTACAAGCATTTCGGCGAAAAGAAAAGCAGTAGAGAGTATAGACAAATGTTGAAAAGGAAAGCCCAGCCTTTACCGCCCCCTCTGTACCATTAATTAGTGAAAAACTCGTCACAGACAAAAAATCCACCCTGAGCTTCATGGGACCGCGACGATAACCCTCACTATGGGTAAATCGTCAATGTAGGGTTTCATCCCTTGGCCCAGGTGGGCCACAACCATGCCCCCATACTAAAACCCCGCCATTCTCTCCTATCTGCACCCTTTATCTCGCTCTGCCAACTCACATTCTCTCCTTAGGAACATTCGCTTCACCGACTCAAATCCACTTTCTCTTCGCGTCTCCCAGCCGGTCGGTCCCAACACACTCAACCACTATACTCCGCTTAACCACCGACTATCATTCATCCTTTTTCCACATGACCAAAACCATCTCAACATTACTTTCATTTATTCTCTCATTCTACCCCTTTCTTCCCACCACACAACTCTCTAATAAGTTCATTCCTTATTTTATTAATTCTTCTCACACCTAGCATGCCCCTAAGATTGTCCATCTGAACACATTGAAACTTTAGATCTATACTTCTTATTCCAGACCATGGTCTCACTACCATACAATAACACAGGTAACAACAACCCTCATGTAAGACCCTAGCGCACTCAAGACTTAGGTCCCTTTACAATTCACCAACGATTTCGAAATGCCACCAGCAACTTCCTGCCATTCAAACTTTCCTACTACACTCTGCATCATCCGTTCCCTTCTTCATCCAACACATACCCTAAAATTTAAACTCAGACACTCGCTCCAGCTGCTCACCCAGCCCTCAACAATAAACCCTTTCATTACACTGACGCGAGCTTTCCTCACTACACCAGACCATCAAACGAACCCTTACCTCTGTTATCCTACGTTTTACTTCAAGAACCCCTCCCTCTTTTACATCACCCGCCAGATCAACGTCTTCCTCTACACATCCTTCGAAACTCTGCTCAGATCTCGCCCCACAAAAACGCAAATCATCCGCATACTACATAGGTAGCGGCACCCTCCACTCTCTCCTCCATTCTCCATCAGGTTCCTAACACTCATGTTCTAGCCACCCACCTCGAATTCTTTAATCAACCCCATTCCATACTACAAAATTTGGAAATAACAAGGCAAGACACTAACACAACCCTGTCCTCACTCGACCTTATTAGACTCCTAAAACCAAAATCGACCATTTTGACACCACTTTATTCGGCACACACGCTCTCAGCTATCCGTCATACATACTTCTTGACCTTCCATTCCAGAAGCTACCCCACAACACGATTATATCCCACCTCATACCCTGCCCAGAAAGCTTCCTACTTAACTCTCATCATATGGCCGTGTGTAAAATTCCCCCATAAAACCCTAAATATAATTATATATCTTCTCTTCTCCTCATTTTCTCCATTTCATTTGTTTCAATGCTTAAAGATTTGATCCACACATCCTCTGACCACTTCTAAACGCACCTTGTTCTTTCACCAGTCAGCTTCCTCCAGTCACTCGACGCACTTCTTTCGACCAAAATACAAGCAATATTACCTCCCTACAACATCTCAATTAAACTTTATTCCCCTATATCTACCAGTCCCTTTTCCTCCCTTACCCTTATATAAAGGGTACTATTACCCGCTCTCCTCCAATCCCTTGGAACTATACCCTCCGTAAACGCTTTATTACACAAATTCCAAATCCAATTCCAATCACCATCTCGCCTCCGCTCTTGATCATTTCACTAGTAATTTCATTATATTACCTGCCAGAGTACCATTCTTCACTTATTCTCATATTCTCCCCCATTACCTCCTCCTACTAATAACCTCATCCCAAAATACCTTCATTCCCTTCTTGCACCATTCAAAAGACACACATTCACTAACACCATCATTACTGTCTGTTAAAATTGTGCAGATTTTCGAAGTGTCTTTCCACACTCCCGCTCCACATCCATTTTCATCCAGATTACCCAAAGACGCACCCATCCCTATTCATCTAAGCAGATTCCCCTTTGCTCATTTTCTTAACTTTTCGCGCTTCCTTCCAGAAGAGCTTCCTATTTCCCTTGTATGTCCTCATTCATCCTCTCCTTCCAAACTGTTGATTTACCTCTTGTTTTCTCTACGTATGCACCTTTTAGTATTTCTTTTTTCCTCCTTTAATAATTCCAAGCATCTTTCTTTGAAACTCATCATTTGCTTTAGTACATTCCAACCACGCTTCCTTTTTCTTTACCATTAACCGACTTTTCATCTACCTCTTACATTCCACCATTCGCCTGTCTAACATTTCTTTACTTCCGTACTCACCTTCCTCTCTTCAATCCAAGCCCCCACTAACTTATATTTGTACATAGAACAACATAATGATCCGATAATCCCATTCCTAAACCCCTTCACTGATTTAACATCCAACAACCATACTTCAACATCTCCTTCTTCACCAACACAAAATCAATCACACTTTTCACTCAATACCATCCCTACCTACACCAACCCTAGTATACTTATGGATACATCTTTCTGTTTAAAGAAAGTATTACTTACACACATACCTCTCTCTTCACAGGAATCAATCACCTTCCTACCATTCTCAATTTTCTCCCGCCACCTCAAAACCACCTGTTATACCATCCTTTTTTTGATCACCTATCCAACCATTCAGGTCCCCCCAACACTATCAATCTGAAAGCTCCTACTCAACCCATCCAGAGCATCATTCAGATTATCCAAAAAATCGTACTCTCTTCAACGTCCCTCGGATGGACCATACGTCACAACCACACATTACCTTGACCTTTTCAAACTTATAATTTAACCATTAGAATTCTAGGACTCACACACACACAAAGTCTACCATAGCTTTGTTCCACAGTTCACTCATCAAAATTGCAACTTCTTCTTACTCCTCTCTCATTCATTTCCACACCAGCACACACACATTTCACCACAC
>JABUQX010071997.1:12500-57563 GCA_015478945.1 Trachelipus rathkii | reverse complement strand
ATAGTTAAACTACACAAATACTAAGAATGCGCCTGAGATAACTTTTTAATGCATTGTATGATGATAAGCACAAGGTGTTATTCAACTCTCCGCAATGGGTGATTTATACAGTATTAATTAGAATCACCACAACTGGAGGATTTTTCCTAAATAGACATTAGGGCATAGCCTTTGTTTTGCGACCACAGAGATCTATGTCGTTATACCGACTATCCGCTTTACTTCACCTTATCTCGTGTGTGATACCCCTAATGTTTTTACTTTCGTGTGCATCCGGGGATGATTTCCTGGTCTTTTCTTTGATCATTGCTCCGTACCGCAAGAGTTATATAATATCCTACATAAATCGCTGTACTATAATCATTAATTATAAATATAAGTAAGCTTACGGGCTATATATATTGAACACCCATAAGTATTCATACATATATTATTCCTACGAGGGGTCGATACGTTATAATTCTACTATGTAGAACTTGCCCTATATGATCATCATATAATTTTTAAATTTCTGTATTCCTTATGTTTATGTTCTCAGATATATTCGTATTAAACTTCACGATTTTTTTTTCACTCTTTAAAACCACAAGTATAGTAGGTAATGATATAATAAGTATAGACGAACATGATGTAGGGTATACGGATGCTAAATACATACGTGTATATCAGTATATATAATTTATAAAGTTTATATAACTAACATAACTTTACTCGTCTCTTTATAGACCCTAATCACCGCCATAGCTCATGATAGTTACACACATATACTGATAATAGCGGTCTGGAACTACTTCCTGCTATATTTTCCCATGTTTTAATATTATAATTATTTAAGAATATAGATGTGATACTCGATTCTCTATAAATAATGTATTTCGATACTCCCCTTATGTTATCTTTCAGTTACTCATTATACATCTACTCTTTTCACTCAATGATAATTGCTACACAGAAATTGCCATATTATTTTGCAAGTAAAACAGTTTCAGTTTATTTCTTTCTCCTATTTACTTATTATTCAACATTCCCATAGCTTCTTGTATCGTACGAAGGCTTTACTAAGAGAATTATGGTGAAGAACAGCATATTCTTATCCTTTTTTTATGAAAATGTCAATGTTAGTATTACATTAATATGTGGCACAACCCCCAATAGAATCTTGATAAATAGACACCTCGACGGAGTGAAAAATATGTCATGAAAGTACTCGAATCCTCCATAGACTGTGAACACTGTCTCCGGGACTCGGCGTCCGGCTCCAGCTCCGCTCCGGCTCCGACTTCCACCTTCGCTCCGGATCTGACTAAGGGCGGTATTGCCTTGAAAATCCAAGTGAAACTTTTCTAGAAATTTTTTCACTCTAAAAATCGATCCATTGACCTACGAAAAACCTTATTATTATTACGGCTCTGACTTTCGGCTCGACTTTGACTCCCGGCTCCGCACCTCCGCGATCCGATCCACGACTAAGGATTCTGCACTATTCGCAAGACCTGGGTTACACAAGCAGCACAGTTTCTTAGCACACAAATTTTTCATTGAAAAAAATTTTTTCTAAAAAAATTTATTCCCAGAATCAGGCTCCGAATCACGGCTCTCGCTCCGGATCCGGATCCAACTAGTAGTAATAAGTACGACTAGTTGTTTCAGCACTTTCCATCTAGGCAAATAATTTTTCAGCCTAAAAAAATTATTTTTCAAAAAAATCATACTCTGGGCACCGGCTCTGACTTCGGCTCCCCACTTCGACATCCGGCTCGACTCCGGATCGAATCCACCTATGGCCTTCGCACTCTTCGGCAAATTTCTTCAGTCTATGTCTTTCTGGTATTAAATTTTCACCTAAAAAATTGTTTTTTGAAAAAAAATTATACCCAGGCTCCGGCTCCGGCTCCGGTCCGGCTCCGATCCGCTCCACCTCGCTCGGAATCTGATAAGGTTCTTGTACTATTGAAAATTGTCAGTCCGTCTGTCTGGCATTAAATTTTTCATCCTTAAAAATATATTTTTAGAAAAAAGAAAATTACCCAGTCCGGCTCCCGGCCCGGCTGCCGGCCCGGTTCAGCTCAGCTTGCAGGGCCTTCATTTCCGTATCGATTTATAGTTTCTAAACTAGGACGGTCAGGTATCATTGCTTGATGCCGAGTTCTTCGAAAAAAAATTATCACCCGCTACGGCTCAGGCATCCGATCCGTTTAGAAGCTGAAGTCGGATCGGAATCCGGATCCGCTAAGGATTCTGCACTATTTGAAATTGTTCACCACATCTTCTGCCAATAAATTTTTCATCTAAAAATTATTTCCATGAAAAAAAGTTTACCTAGGCTCCGGCTCTGGCTCGGCTCCGGGCTCTCGGCTCCGGCTCCTGCTCCGCGCTCATTTATTTGACTGAGTAGAATCCGAAGAATGAGCTAGGGGTTGAGAATATGAAAAAAAAAATAGATTTTCTATAATTATAAATAAAAAATTTTTGATCCCTAAACTTGATTAGTTTTTGGAATTGGAATTGAATTGTTGTTGTTAATCTGTTAGAATATTAAAATTTTATTCTGCATCTAAAAAACTATTTAAATTTTTTTAAAAATTAATTACACCCATCTTAATCTAAAACTGAATTTTTTCTACTCAATTTAATAATCTAAAAAAAATGTGAAAATTTTGATTCCTTTCAAAAAGTAGCGCGGTTCTGAGTATGGAAGGTTCTCCCCTAAAAGAATCTCCACCTTGGGGCCGGGGGAAAGACAAACGGGTGAGAGCACCAACATCTCATTTTTCCTCGCGTGCGACCATCAACTGGTACCGATGATGGTGGAAGAATCCCAAGGGTCATGTGGAGTGTAAAAGGCTTCGGTGCGATAGCAATACTTCATGCGAGAAACAAGGTTTAACTATAGGCGGATTTAGGTTTGTTTGGCTCTCGTTATGTTAAATTGTAATTTATCATTGCAGGTGGTTTCTATACTTTTTGATTTAGATATAATTTTAATGCAATTTTGTTTTCCCCTAGTTACTTCTTATAGCGCTATATGCTAAATGTCGACCCGTCTCAGTATATCCTTCCATAAACTATTCATGTTTGTTCTGCGTGCATATTTATCAAACGGGTTAAAAAACCCAAAGGGATCATAATTTTTTCTAATAAGTAAGGTTATTCCACAACTTGAGGGGATTGCAATTACTATGCGCCAAAATCCTATTAAATGCCAAAACTTATACATAGTAACTAGTGATCTCCCCCAACGAAATTACTATATTCATTATACTTAAGAAAGTAAATATCTCATAGATTGAAACACACCTTTCTCTAAGTATAATAAATATAGAATGCTTCTTATGTAAGAACTCATAAAATGGATCTCTAAAATGAAGACTGCTCCAATCGTTTAAAAGAATAGATTTTACTATTCTAATACATTATCTCCTATGACAAGACAACACTCTCATCATAAAAGTTGTCTACCAAATGGTTCCATAGCATAATTTACGAGTCTCCATTTTGACATCTGATCAAAACGAGGTAGAGTTATCTTCAATACAATCCCTCATCTCTCCAAAATAAAAACAAACACTTGTGCACAGATAGATTGCAGTGGTATCCCAATTTTGGCATCAGGAATATTTATCATTATTCTAATGCATAAATCCTTCTCATTATTTGTTATAACTCTTTATCTGTATTGGATACATGGCCTTCTGTATATGTCTCTGCAAAGAACTCCTTCTCGCTCGCACGCTCAACATTAACGGTCACCTTTCTCATTCATAGTGGCGGGGCAACTATTTCTATAATACCAAGAGCATGATCTAATTTTTCAAAAATTTTATAGAGTCCCCTGAATGCAACCAAGGATATGTACACATAAAAAAATTATTCGACTCATAGAAATGTGTGTAATGCACTATTGTTCATAACTATTATTTCTACACCTCTCCAACTCTTGGAGTATATGTTTAAGTATTTTTTAAGTATTTAAATAAATACAATTATCTTTATAAAAACACTCTCTTATGATATCAATATTGAGGTAGATGTAAAAGAAGGGTCATATGCGCAGTATCTTAAAAATGGTATAAAGGAATTGAATTATATTTTATTTTTCGATCTTCCCTTAAACTCTCCTAAACATATGACACTAGTGATCCTCATAAAATCACTTATTGGTTATCATAGAAGAGCTCTTTTTCCCGATCCTGTGATAGTATAAGATCCAACTCTAGAGAGGTGAATTCGTAATAGCTTTAACTAATTTGACCTGTTTGACCTTGTGTTTGATCAACCTTCGTTTGAATTAATTTTACTTTGTTTAAAACTCATTAATGATCAAAAATTGCCAAAAATAATAACTTAATTGTGGTTATTGCTGTTGTTGTTGTTGATCAGGTGTTAATATTAATGTTTAAGTAACGTGATCAATCCAGATTCGCTACAGAGAAAACGAAAGATTAGAATTTTATGATGTAATCTTGCTGCAGCGTGTTTTTTTAAAACTGTGAATCCGGATTTAACCCAAGATTCGCGGGACTAATTTGCCGTAGGAGTATTTTTAAGATACGGTTCATTTACCGCAATGTATAATCCCAATATGACACTTATTAGATAAAGTATACTATCGTAAAATAATATATACAACTTTAAAATTAACCTTAAAATTATATTAACTGCGTCATCTCAAGATTCTTTCACATTAGATAAAATGTTTTCAAAGTTCCCATATTTTCTAGGTGACTCTCTAAAGATGTAATTGCTAATTAGCATAATTCACCACTAATACCCTCTAAATTTCTCTGTAATATTATCGGTTAATTACCCTTGTTTACCTTAGTAGATAAGAGATTGACCTTCATATAGTTTGACACATGCAAAACTAAGTTTGATCTTCGCTAATGAACTAAAATTTCGGAAAATCATGGCACCAGATATATTTCTTGATTTACTATTATATAAACAGAAATATATGGCATTGTTACAAAATTCTTTCTATCATTTCTACATTTCGTAGGAGTATTTTTAAGAATCATTTACCCCGGAATTATCAATCCCAATGACCACAGCTAATTAAGTATATATATTTGATCTAATTGTAGATGTTGTTTGATCTAGTTGTACCTGTATTTTCTGACCACTTATGGGTATTTATTCATATCTGAATAAATATACTAATTTATATAATTATTATCATTATATTGTAATTTCATGTTATTTATGTTTTATTGAAATATAGATATATTTAGCCATATAGGTCCATATTTCCTCGATTCCAAACAGCTTTGAGCTGACATAATTATATAATAATTCCTATAAATAAATGTGTCATATTTGTTTACTCTTAGTGATGACCAAGTTTCCTTCAAATTCGCTCTGCCTCATACAATATTATAGTAGTATACCATCATAGCACTTCTCCATTGCCAAAGATCGTTAAACATATTTTCAAATAGAATTCACAGATACAATATTCGGGGTATGATTGTGGTGTCTATGAACTTCCCAAGATTAAGATACTAAATCCAACCAACTCTGACATCAGACTTCTTTGTTATTACCGTAATCAAGTCCGTTCCAACTTTTCTGGATTTAATCTTATACGGTAAGATTCTTTCACGAACAAATAAAAAATAACTCTCCATAAAATAATTAAAACTCATATACATAGACTATCTTACACTCTCTCCTTTTACATTGGTGGCTGGAAATGGGATATATAGAAAGCGAATTAGGTTTCTCTTTCAGATTTCTTTGTGTGTTATCTCATTAACAAAAATTAGTTAATTAAAGTGGAAAGTTTAAAATTAGTAGTATATTTAAGGAGAGAATTTGAGAAGGATGATTTCCATTTGTCCATTATATCTTATAAAAAAATCCTACTAGCAATTATAATATAGTACTGCTTGTAAATACCAATATATCAATCAGTAGTGAGATATAATATTATACAAAGAGAAGAAGTGAGAGGCAAGGCATTATCTTATTGAGAGAGCAAAACGAAAAAAATATGATACAGCCTCTCTCTCTAGAAATTAATTATATGATATATAAAAAAAAGGACTCCTTTGGTCACGTCTTATCCCTTATTGACAGAAATTTATACAGCTATATCTCTCTCTCGCGCAACACCTATTATAATAAATACACACTTATAAAGGAGAAGTCTAAATATTTGCATCTATGGTAACACATAGCTAGCCAGAAATGAAGCATGTTCCTTTATAATAAATCATAGAGTTGGATTTATATGATAAAATAAAAAGCACACTAAGTGATCGTAGGAATCTCTTTTCTATTTTTCGTAACTATACTATGATTACTAAGTGACATATGAGCTCTACTCCGGAGTACGAAAGTGAGAGGGTGATCACTTTCTCAATCAAAAGAAACATAAAATTTGAGACAATATTTATTTCTTTCTGCTAATATTAGTTTAGTAATTTATACTCTGTGAATGAATAGAAAAGAGTCTTTAGATTAAGGTAGAGAATTTTATAAACATTTTTTATTGTCTAAACTTAAAATGTTTTGATATGACTCAAATATAGCTGATTTGCTGCTAAAGCAGACAGCCTCAACTTGGGTAATGTACAAACCCCAATAACAAAATTGTTAACTTTAGCTCTTTAAAATTAACTTTCAAAATGAGCTTCATTAATTATCAATAATAAAATTTTATGAACCTCAGAATATAATCCAAAACTGGATGCGATAAAATTGAAAATTAAAATATAGTCATTTTATTACATATTATTTAGTTGTATTTAATAAAATGTTTTTTCTCAATATATAATATAATTAGTTTTGAAATATAATTTTTATATTTAATTAATTCATCCAAGTCACTCTATTAAATGGAGCTGGCCTTCATGTTATGGTGAGAATAAATTCATAGTGATGTTTGGTTGCTCTCACATCGAGATAGCCTAATACTGAAACATATTGTCTTGCTCCGCTGAGAAAAAATTTCAATAAAATTATATAGGTAAATAGTTGTATGAAGACCGAATGTCTATGACATATAAATAGGTAGAAAATCATAATTGATGATATATCTCAAATCAAAAAAAGGTTTCTTTTCTTGGTATGTTAAATGAGAATGTGTCTGAAATTATATACTCAAAATCAATATTTTAAAAAAATAAAAAAAATTTACTCTAAGATTATAAAATATATAATATTATAGTTATATATGTTTTATGACATATATATATATTATATATATATTATATATTTATATATATTAATTATATATATTAATATTATATATATATAATCTATATATATATAATTATATCTTATATATATATACTATATTAATATATATATATATATATTAATATTATATATATATATAGATATATTATAAGATATAAGAGCGTAGTTGAATGAAAGAGCCATACACCTACTAAGTCTAAAGTGCTCACATAATAATCGATTTTGAGTTTATCACCACATCAAAAATTAACTGATACAAATCATGGAATATGCAACAGTTGTCATAATGTGTTTAAGTTATTGTCATTATCAAGGATATTGTAGAGGGATTGCAAATCTCTTTCAAATAGAGTAATACGACTAATAATAATAATAATAATAATAATATAATAAATAATAATAATTAATAATAATAAATAATAATAATATAATAACTAATTAATATACCTAATAATAAAGTGGAATTTCCCTCTCTTTCATTTATCTGAAAGTATAGGTTATCCCTCCCATATTAAATTCTTCATTTAACCATGCCTTTCAGTTATGCAAATTATATCTAGTTTCTCATTTATGGTATAACTAATTCAGCTCATTTTTTTCTATTTCTAAGGCGATGAGCATTTGTAGAAACATTTGATACTCGAAATATGCTGTTATTTTTATTGTCTCATCATCTAATTTATTTAAATATAACCTTACTGTACACTAAACACTAGTATATTTAATTTATCTCCCTATAATATATTACATTTACCATTGCTATATTATATAATTCGTAATTTTATTTCAGATTAGCCCCCCCCCAGCTTATATTATTTATACCTTGTATAATACAGTATAATAAAGGTATATTTAGATACTTCACATATCTACCCGTTATTGTATAAATACTTAAGTATATATGTTTGTAGGTTCATTAGATAAGTTAACCTGTAAGCTATCATAATATATTATATATAATATATATATATATATATATATTATTAATATATATATATAATATTATATAATATCTAATTATATATAATATATTATTATTATTATATATATATATTAATTAAACTATACATTATATATATATATTCTATATTATATATATATATACTATAATATATCATTATATAATATATATTATGAATATAATACTATATATTATATTGATATAATATATATAATTAATATACTTATAATATATATATAATATATTATAATATATATATATATTATACTATATAATAAATTTTATACACTACAATATAATATTAAATAATTCTGAGGAGAAAATATAAAAACTTAAGTATTAATATATATATATATATTATAAATATATATACTATATATTAATAATTACTAAATTAGAAAATTAAATTATATATTAAGGTTAATATATAACATATATAATATATATATATTATTAAATCAGTTATATACGTCCTATGCATAAGCAATCATATATTATTCATATATATTAATAATATATATAATATATTATATATATTTAATAATAATTATATTATTTATATGAACATATATATACCTACTATATAATATAATATATACTATAAAAGTTATTATTATAATATATATTAATAATTATTAATATATATATATTATTATAATTATTATTATATATATATTATTATTATTATATATATATATATATATATATATATACCGTTATCAAATGTCACGGGGAACTCAGATAAAACATTGAGTGGAGTGAAAATGAAACTCTTACTATCCATCATCACTCTCATTCATGATAAAAAATTTTTTGAATAAAATTAAATAAAATTGGTAATCATTTTATATAAATGATATTATTACCTTAGGCTTTGGATAATTTTTTATTTTCATTTAAAAATGATGTAAAGAAAATGATATTTATAACTATAAAAAAAATTTCCAAAAATTGCAGATAAAAATTTTAGTAATTATTTTAATGTGAAACTAAGTAGATAGTTGAACTCTCCTCACAAATAAAATAAAGTACATAAAGGATATTTTTTTCTGAATTTCAACACCGCTTGTAGTTTAAGACCCAAATATATACCTGTAAAGTACTGCTATAATAATACAGCTCAGAAAAATTGATGATAATTGAGTGTAATTTTGTAAAGTGAGGGTAAATTTAAATATCAGCAGTTAATGGGAGAAAATTGAAACCCTAGGTAAATGAACATAGCGCAAATCAATATTTTTCAATGTTAAATCTCTTATAGAATACATTTAATTTATTATACTATTGTCTATCTACAATACTAGCTATTAATTGGCCGATAACATATACTATACGTATTCTAATTATATTTACTTACAAAACTCATGAAAAGCCTTCACTATTAACTTTGTGTCTAGTTTCACATAAAAACTCGAGATGCCAGTTCCCCCAAACATTAACCATCGCCATTTCCTCAACCACCTATTGATAGTGACTAGCTGACATAAGGTATAACTCCCTCACATCTGCTCATAATCGAAAGGAATAAGAATAAAGGTAAACTTATTCATACCCTATATCTACAATGTTATTGTGAAATAACACTTCTTTGCATAGAAGGTAGCAGATAAAGATGTATGCTAATTGTAACTCGTAAATAACTTTATATTAGAGAAAACTGAATACCTTATTACTACCAAATAAGACTTCGCTCAGGTAAAATATTAACTTATAAGGAGCCAGTACTTGGCCAGTAATAAGACATAAGTCCTCAATCAAGTTCTTTTTGCTTTAATCTCATATGTAAGCATTAATATCTGTAATAATATAGTGCACATAATATTATTATTAGGAATATATATATATATGTATAGTATGACTGATGCTTTATTTGTTATATCATAAGTCATATTCATTCTTCTAAAAATAAAGGAAGGCATTACGTGATTTAACTATATATATATACATCAGATATTTAAACTATATAATACTTATAATATATTATAATAATGATATATATATATACTATTAATATATATATTAACTTATTCAGATAATTATTATTATTTAACTATTAATTATTATTACTATAATATATTATTATTAATTAATAATATTATAATATATATATATTATTATTATAGATATTATATAATAAATATTATATACTATATAGATATAATATATATATATACTAATATATATATATAGCCTTATATAATATATATTATAAGTATATATAATCTTTATAATATATATATGATATAACTTATATTATCTATATATATATAATATCATAGTACCTATATGATATTAATAATATATATTAATATTATATATATATATTAATATATATTATATAATAAGTAATTATTATTATTTAATACTATTATATTATATCAAATATATATTATAAGTATATATATATAATATATATTAATAATATATATGCTATATTATATATATATATATTATTATATATATTATATATATCATATATATATACTATATATAACTATATATATATATACCTATATCCTTATAATATATATATATATCCTCATATTCACCTATACTATCTATATATACTATTATATAATTAATACTCAGTATATATATATATATATACTATATCATACTTCATATAATTATATATAATTATATACTATTATATATATTATAATATAACTTGTACCTATTTATTATATATATATTAATATATATCATTTTTCTTAAACTATTTTATCCTTTCATTTTTCACTATTTTTTTTTTATTTTTTAAATGATTTTTTTTATTTTTTTTTATATAAAGGTTTGCTTTAGGTCTACATTCCACATAGTAATCGCTAATTTATAATATGATTATGAAATTCTGATTTTTACATACATTTCATTTTTGAACAAAGCATAAAAGTGTTTCTATTCCCAATTACCGGCTATATATATACTTATTATATATATAATATTATAATATATATATATATATATTATATTATATATTAATATATATATATATATATATATTTATATTTATATATATAATATAATCAGGTTGGCACTGGAGTGTGCTTGAAAAAAACCAGTGGGCCCGGGTTTTTTCACA
The DNA here is from genome assembly GCA_015478945.1 of Trachelipus rathkii. Classification (NCBI taxonomy): domain Eukaryota; kingdom Metazoa; phylum Arthropoda; class Malacostraca; order Isopoda; family Trachelipodidae; genus Trachelipus; species Trachelipus rathkii. The sequence goes on along the minus strand of JABUQX010071997.1, from coordinate 46,317 downwards.
AAAAAAGCCACTTGAAAAAAACCGCTATTTTGCCCACTGGGTTTTTTCATTTTTTTCAGCAATTACATTGCATGTACAAATAGTCAAACAAAAATGAAAATATTAAAATTATACTCTTTTACTAGTGAAATATTTATCATCTTTAATTCATTTGTGAAGAAATATATATATACTATATATATATAGTATAGATATCATATATACTATATATATATATATAGTCTATATATATATATATATATCACTATTATATATATAAATCATACTATATATATACTATATATATACTATATTATATATTATATGATATATATTATATTTTCAAATATTTTCTTCAAACGTCTGTATTCTTACATGGAAAGTAAATACATTTCCCCACCTGGGTTTCAATTTTTTCTCTTCAGAATAATTGCATGTTAAAATAGTAAAACTAAAATGAAAATATTAGACAGTTATTCTCTGTTACTTTAGTGATACATATCTTAAGCTTATTTTTAATTTATCTTGTTGACAAGACGTATATATACTAATATATATCACTATATTACGATCTATAACATTACTACTTTATATATCATATTATATATATATATATGTATTCATACCTATATATATATATACTATACGGTTTATTATATATCTACATCGTGCTCATTATACTATATCTTACGTAATATAATACTTATTCTAATACTTTATTACTATAATTACTATTACTAATATATATATATAATAATTATACTATATATTTATATATCTATAATACGCATATATATCATATATACATATACTATATTAATATGATATATATATATATATATATAATTATATATTATATACTATATACTTAACCTATATACTAGTATACTATACTAGTATAGTATACTTATATCTATATATTACATATATATATATATAATTTATAATATATATATATATATTATAATATATATACTATATATCTATATAAGTATATAACTATATATTATATATATATAATATATATATATATATACCGGTAATATATATACATTACTACTATTATAGTATCATACTATACTTATATATATATATATACCGCGGTATATATAATATATATATATAATAATATATTATATAATATATGTATTTATATATATACTATTATATATTTATTATATTATATATATATATATATATATATATTATATATATATATATACTATTATATATATATATATTTATAACTATATATATATATATATATATATATATATGAGCCATGTCCAAAAGTGGACCTGCTAGATTTTCTTTCGAGATGTTTGAGGAGTAACCAGGTCATTAGGTCTCGCTCTCTCTCTCAACAAAGACTTCAGATTTCAACACTTTAAAAATGCGGACGTGTTGCATAAAAAAAAAAAACTGATATTTTTTGTTCAAGAAAATTTCCTTTTGTGCAGTTGTCATTTTTAATGGTATATTTTTGACAAATCTTTCGAGTTTTTTGATGTGTTCAGATACAGATAACCAGTTTTGCATTGTCTTGATATGTCTTGCACGCCATCGAAATTAGTTCATGAAATCCCTTTCTTCTACATCTGTAAGACCCATACTTTCAACGGTTGGATTAGCACTTGATTCACTAGATTGCCAGAATATGACAAGCGCTTACAGGATTTTTTCCGATGCACTTTTATTCTTCAACCTCTTTATTGCTAATGTATCACTGTAATATTACATTTACTTTGCTGGTACCTTAGACATTCAGAACTCAGCTCATTCATTTCCTAGTTTCTTCCGGATCCCAGAGTTCTTGGCATTACTGTTATAATAAACTTATAATAACTTTATCAAAAAAATAAATAAACAAACAATTAAAAATTAATATGAAATTGCAGTTATTGCTGAAAGAAAGGGAAAAATGAAAAAACCAATTTCCCCGTTTTTTTTCGGGTTTTGATGAAAAAACCCGAAAAAACCCCGGGCCCACTGGGCTTTTTTAACAAAATGGGTCTTTTTTGGCCACCCTGATTCATATCCATATTTACCAAATATCGGAAATCCATGTACAGGGTCCACACTTTCTGGGAAGTCAGAATGTCGGTTGAAAGTGGGAAAAAATAGGTCAGGAACGCTTTTAAGTTCTGAAGTCAGGGGGAAATTCCAAAAAGTCAGGGAATATTTTTAAATTATCAAAACATATATCAGGAATGATCCATGGACCAAGTTGCATATTGATATATATTTTTTCCTTACTTGTATAATTGTGTAATAAGAGATTGTATTTGATAAATGAATGAAAAGGTTGGGCGATGAAATCCCATAAATCTGCTTCTATCCTGTTTCTTTCTATTTTTAGTTCACTAATACCTACTATCTTCCTATCTGTTCGTAAGGTTGTTTCAAATTCATCCTTTTGATTGAAGGTGATTTGTGTATGATGTGTTTTAGACTATGACTTAATCTGTTTATATCTTTTTTTAGGATTTATACTTTTTGAGTGGTTTTTTACGTGATTTTGGATTTTTGTGCAGAGGTTATTTTATTATTTATTTATCAATTGACTTCAAAAAAACTTACTTTAACGACCAGTGGTTGGACGTCAAACTGACCCACAGTTTATCAGGGTGGTTAGGTAAAGGACCTGATAGTTCCAAGGCATAACTGTAAAAGTATTTAAAAAGACCTTTGATCTATCTACATGGACGCAAGCCGAGTTCACATTCAAGAAGGGAAACTCTTTGAATTTAATCGAAAACTCAGCAGGACCAACCATCATTGAAAACTTTGTTTGTTATGTTCTAATAGTATTACAAATATTAGTGAAAGTGTGTGCTACTTGAAAAATTATTGCCTAATTATCCATATACAACTATTTCTTATATTTCATACTCAACGCATTGTATAAATGACTACTGGAGTGTTTCTATTAATACTAACCAATAAATCAGTTTATCATTTCAAGTCTAATCTTTAGCTATTAATGAATTGATGTTATACATCGAGATCTGTATATAAATACTATGGGCATTTTAAAGGTGGTTGGTATTAGATAAATGTTCTTTAACTCGTGTGCAGATTTTATTTAGGGGGAACAATATTTTAATATTCATGTTTCCATCAGTAGTAGTGCTGAGTTTAGCTTCAAATATTTTTAGTAAAAATGGAGATGTTACTGATAGAAATTGTAAATATGTTGATATATTAACCACTGGACTTATGCTCCCTATTTTTTCTAGAATAGCAAAAGATACAATACACTCTACTATTTGAGCAGTGAAAAGCTCATTACTACCTTGAATTAAAATTTCAAAACTATTTTTAGATTGGGATGTGTCTTTTTCATATAAGTTGAGAACTTGATTAGTTTTTATTTATTCAATATAAGTACCTCTGTGCGGTACGTCATCATTTGTGTTTTTGAATTTGTGTATAATAACATTATATAAAAAAAATTTCGACCTGATATTATCGCATGGACATACAAACTCGCGCTCACGCAGAATTATATATTTTTTTTTTAAAGGGTTGTGTGAGAACTTATACAATTAGCCCCTCCTTTATAACAAACACCCGTTGGCCAAATACTACTCCTTACTCAGACATACTGTGCTCCAAATTACCCATTGTCTTTCAAGAGTAGGTCGACCACACAAAAGAAACCATCTCATTCGTTGAAACTAAATATAATAGGTACAGAAAGGTACCATCACAACAATCACAATTCATAAAACCATCATTCAAATAAGGGCGACCAAGTTTTATCCTGTTCCTACTCCTTCATCTTCTGAAGGGTTTTGCTTAACGCTCATAATTTTTTCTTTGGGCGGTATATGAGATAGAGTGAAAATAACCAATGAGATGTATACAAACTCATACAACCTATTCATACACACTCCCTGTCATTAATTATTATGACGTGATAACAACAATCAAATATGATTTGACACCATTTTATTACTTACACAGCTTAAGTATTTTTTCTTCCACCTACTCCTATACAAATAAGAATCTATTTGATTCCATTCAGAAGCCTACCCACCCAACACCCATATATCACTAACCCCTGTCATAGAGCTTCCCTATTTAACCCTATCATACGCCTGTTTTGTGATTATGAATTGGTGGAGGTCAGCTATCGAATACAAACAAAACAATAGAAATATTTGACTTTAATGGAATAAGAAAGTATTCAAGAGAGGCAAGAAATGTTCATTAATATATTCATCTTCTCTATATAGCATATTTCCTTCTGTGATTGCCATTATTTATTTTTGTTCTCGTTGTCTCAAACAACAGAGCATAACTTAAAAACATTAGTCATTTTTATATAAAGTCTTTGGCACTTGTGATATTTTCAGCTGTTTTTTTACTGTGGTGATTTAATTATTATAACAATCAGTTGTTGTTGAGAGAATTCGCTAGTGAAACTCAGATTCATAACCCTTTTCTTAATTCTTCTGTTATAATTTATCCTCTTTATGTCAGCTTCCATTATAGATTAAAAATAGATAAAAAATCAAATTTTGTATGATGGCTTCATTTTTGTAAATAGTATTATTGTGAAATACATTGATTTTAATTAATGCTATGATATATTAATACTACATCTACTAGCACTATTTTAATTCAATATATTATATATACTATATAATATATATTATTAATTATATTATTAATATTAAATATTTATATAGTCATATTAAGTATATATATAATATTATTATATTAATATTTATATGATTAATATATATAATATTATAATACTCGTATATATAATAATATATAATATATGATATATTATATATTATTTAATTAGTAATGAGCTTAGTGATTATATATAAATGGCTATTCAACGAATCTACAACATAAGGACTTAGTGGATGCTGAACAAATAATATATCATTTGAAAAATCAATCTAGTGCTAAATTATATTTCTAATATAATAATATATAATGAACTTAATGTATAACAATTTTATATAGTTTTCGCTATGAGTTATGTATAATTATATATATGACGTGGACAGGCATAACTATTATTATTGTTACGCCTATTATTATTTCTATATGATAGTTTCATTCTTAATTCCTCTGTGATATATTTCATATGGTATAGTTATCCACATATCTAGTCTAGCACTCTTAACAAAAATCTTATAACACATTAGCTCAAAGTATCATGTGTACTTTGACCTTAGTTTTAGATGCATTAAAAGATGAATTATAGAGGCTTGGGAGAACAAATTTCTTTTGTTAATTGTCTAATTATAAACACTGATTTTTTGAGTACACGACTTTTTAAGAGACTTGGAGTTTTAAATAAGTAAATATAAATAATTAAATGTTATGGCTTTACATTTGCAAGAAGTTATAAACAAGAATTCAAACTGAAAGACTCCATAAACTTTTGTAAAATACTTAATATTTACAATATACTATTAATATATATATTATATATTAATATATATATATATATATACTATATTATATTATTTTATATATATATATATATTATATATTAATATTATAAATATTATAATAATATAATATATATATATATATTAATATATATTATATTTATATTAATTAATATATATTAATATATATATAAGATTATTTTTATATTAAAATTATTTTTGCATTTAATAAGAATTGTTTCAATATAAAAAAATAAAAAATATATAAAATAATTTTATATATATTATTATACTCCTCTATAAAATTTTTGAACCTCCGGCTCTCTGTGTTATAGAATTTGGCATATATCAATACAGAATTACAACACTAAGGACTAGGGGATATGTTATTCTTCTTGGTTTATAGTCTGGTTTTCTATATATATTGTATTATGGTTTCAATCTTTAACGAATTAAATATATAATATAATTCGAATATAAATAAATATATTCATATTATTTGACGTTTTATGAAATATTCTTGATTATGCTCCCGGACCAGCCAACATGATGTATATATATAATATTGATCAATAAAAAGGAAGGAAGGGGGGGAGAGGGAGTAGAGAAAGAGTGTTAGGGCATAACAGCCTGTGTTTGCGTTGCCTCCGTTGTGTTTCGGTATGATACACTAATGTGCATCCAAAAATAAGAAAGAAACCACAAGAAGTAAATGCGCGTTAACAGTTATTAAAAAATTAAAAGTGATATGTGTGAAAAATGAACTTCAAAAAATAAAAGTTTATTATTTGTAAGATGGTTGGTATCATTGTAGTATATAATGTTTTTTAAATTATTATGATGATTGAAGTGATTTCTGTGTTTATTGTTTATATAATTGGGTTATGTGTTATAGTGTAGTATTGTTTGTTTATTATTTATTTGTGTTTTTGATCATAATATTATTTTATCTATTATAGTTGATTGTGGATAATATCCGTACTCTGGCTGGAGATGTACTCTCGAAGAATTAAGATGTGATTGAGTAGTAAGAATGATCTGGTAGTATGGAGATGAAATATGTGCAGTTTTATGCAAGAGGTATTCATCGAGAAGATAAGAGTGTGTGTGTAATATAAAATAGTGAGTGCGATTATTGAGTCTGGATGTTGTTGTGGGTGCTGGATATGTTGTATTGTGTTATAGTGATTCACTCACTGGGCCAAGGTTAATTGATAATATTATATCTCTCCCTATTAAGTAATTTGACGAATTATTTTTTCCATAAGTTGTGATGTGGAGTTCATCGTGGCCCATGAGCTTTATGTGGTTGTTGGATCTTGATTGTATTATGTAATATTTTTCATCATCTAATTATTTTTAATTAGGTGCATGATTATTGTGATAGTATAATGCTGGTGACTTTTACTTTCCCTCACACTTCTTGATCATGTTCTTCTGCATTGTTCTTTCTTTTTTTGATGCACGATTCATACGATCATATCTTATTTCCCACTCTCTTGATCATTTATTATTGATGTGTGAGACAAAAGTTATGAGTGAATTGTGAAGAATTATTATTATTTATTATTATATTAATTTAATTATTATTTATAATTATTATTTAATTATTATAATTATATTATATTATTTATATATTATTATTAGTATTTATTATTATTTTATTATTAATTATTATATTTTTCAGAAGAATTAAAACACTGAATAATATATAATATATATATATAATATATATATATATAATACTATAATATAATATATTAATATATATTATAATTAGTAATATTATATATATTATTAATATATATACTATATATATATATATTAATATAAAATTAAATTTAATAATATTAATTAATTCTTTCACAGATATTAACACGATTATCGGACTAGCATTTATTGTCCATCAGTATTGTTATCTATCAGGCTCAGATCATCTTCTAGACAAGATGAACACCGGCCATAAGGGACAGGTGATATTGACTATTTCAATGAATAGTTTGTGATACTATCAACGATGCACTCTAATCCGATACCATACTTAAATATCATTTGATTACTACTAGCCAGAGTGAGGGAGCTCCGACGCAAAGAGATTGGAATCTGTGCAGGGAAATGGCCTAAGTAGCTGTACATACATAGTAATGACAGGAGGATAGGTAACTCACGGTGCACTTGATTCAATTCCTTGGTGCAGTCTGCCTGTATTGGCTTCTATCCATATACTCTGAGCCTCCGTATCGTTGCCTTATAAGGGATACAACTCACCTTATTTATGTATATATAAGAACTTATGCAATTAATATTATAAATATAATTAAATAATAATAATAATTAATAATATAATAATAATAATAATAATAATAATAATATAATAATCAATTAATAATAATAATAATAATAATAATAATATATAATAAATCAATATTATATAATACATTAATTAATTAAATAATAATAAAAGTTTATCATTTAATTCTAAAAAAAAATTAAGTTTCTATCTTTTATCCAAAAACTTTGCCAAATTAAATATCATTATAATAACTTCAAACTATAATATTATCCTAAATGTTTACAATGTGTCGCGTGATTATTCAATACCATTTGTTCTACTGTTGGTAGTACTAAAATCTTCTAATTCATTGATAGCTCTTTAAATCTATAAGCTATATATAGTATAGATTGTGGCCGTTAAAATTATGGTTCATTGTACATTAAAACATTAAACATTACTGTGTTGAGAATATTTGCTCACTCAAGCTCATTCTCACGATAATAGAAATAAGAATTATTTGGGAATCAAAATAGTATACACTGTAATCGGCCTTAGTGAAATGTCTTCAATACTCGGTTTGATTTGCTCGCTAAAACAGACATATTTATTTCTCTCTATATTCTCATTTTTATAAAATAATATAAATAGTAAAATACTGTCATAAAGGTTATAGGATAGTACGGTGTTAAATGTGTTTATTTGACTATAACTCTCACTCTGTTAAGTGAATAATAGTATTTAAATTGTGGATATGTAGTAAATAATGAATGGTCAATATTAAAAACTCTCGTAATACCACTTAAAATTTTTTAATTAATCTATGTCTTTCTCCAGTGTTGTTAATGTAAGGTGATTATCACGTGTTTATAATTTATATATTAAAATTTATCTCTAATATATATATATATATTTTACAAAATTTAATATTATATTATCATAATAAATTATAGAAACAATGAGGAATATTACCATATAATTAATATAATAGAATAAGAAAAAAATTTGTTACTTGTTTAAAGAGAAATTGATAGTGTAATTATATATATCATATTATTTATATATATATATATATATGTTAGATTATAGTACGAAATATAATGAATATTAATATATAATAAAGTTTGTGGTTCTCATGTATTAATAACATAGTATTATTTATATAAATGCAAGTAAATTAAATAAAATATAGTAATATAATAATTAAATAGTTATATAGTAAATTATGTAGGTGTGTAATATATATTAATATACTAAATAATTTATTTATGAATAATATTACATTTACATTTCATCCCAAGTAATACTGTTAGGGTTGGTATGGTGCTCACGATGTATCTGTGCTCCTGTGGAATACGGACCAAAAAGTGTCATAAATTATAAGTAATTGCTAAGTATGAGATGATATTGTTGGAAGAAGATATACTCGACTAATGAGCGAAGGCGTGTTCTCTATACCTCTGCACCCATTTTTCTAACTTTTTATATGACCTATGTGTAGTGTGTAATGGAATCATCTTGTCCACCTAGTCTTAGAAATATCAGCAACCTTTCTTCTTAGACTCTTTCATGACGCGCTCCTATCGCCGAGTAGCTCCCACTTTCCTCGATCGGTAATTCAGTGCGTGTGAAATTCGAGTAGTGATTTGTAGCGGCTCGATCGTATTCTTTATGGCTAATATGTGGTCCCACCACAATATCTTATACCTCTATACATACATAACTGTGCTTGACATTTCTCAGCTTCTGTATAGGTCATTGATTTTTGCTCTCTTGGAGCTCTCTGCCAAACTCACAATTGTCTACTCCTCTAGAAATTCTTTTATCTAGTACTCATAATTTTTACGCTTTCTTATTCGTGGATTTCATTCCAGATCTGATTGTCTGTTGTCCAACTCTAAGATCTACATCCACTATATCCAATCGTTTTTATATATCCAATCCATTATCTCTTCATATCTCATCTCATGTTGCTTCACATGACATAACATATTCTCACTTATAGCTGTCAACTTACTTTTCTCAAGCATCCTATCGACTCCTCTTCTTCTTATTATTCTTCCACCATTTATTTACATCATCCCTCCTATTCAGCTATAAATACGATAAATAAAATTTCTCTGAATTTTTATATTACCAATTTTTCATTCTACCACCTTATCTTTCATAGTCCTTCGTGAAGGAATTTAGATACTAATTGCTCCTTCCCTTTTCAATTTAGTCTTCGTTAGTCTCATTTACAAATATACCTCCGTTAGCTTGTGTAGTATATCGATTTTGCCTTTACTTAATGTGAAGCTCTAAAACTATTAATTTCTTACTTTCTTCTATACTCCATTATCTAGTGTATACTCAATTAATTATGTTATCATAAATATAAGGTGGTATAGTTTCATAATGTTAATTATTATATGGTTTTACTGATCTTAATACTTACCTAATACTCATTTCACTCCTATACATCTATATTATACTTATTCATAATTAATGATACTTATTCATAAGTTATGGACATATACATTACTATATATTAATTTAATATCTCTATATTAATATATCCTAACTCAATAATATAATTAGCAGTGAATTCGATTCGACCTTCTAAATTTTTTCATACTCTTTTTTTTTTATTGAATCTTTGGAAATTAAACTACAATATAAGAAAATATCTAATATTTATATGATAAAGGATATATTTTGTCAGCTTTCTCGTATATACTCTAATCTTTTAATATCTATAATTTCTATTATATATTTATCGTACTGGATTAATTATCTAGTAAATAGTGATATTTCCCTATATTAATTAGATGTATTTATTGAAGTTATATAGTAGTATGTTAATGAGAGCTAGAAACAGTATTTCCGCAGTTATAATAATATTATTAAAGTGATAATATATGTTTTTAAAGATTCGATTAATGAGAGAATTGTGGTATTAATTGTATTGCATGATTTATTTGTTAGAAGAGATATAGTGTTATGTGTAATTGGATGGTGATTTAAGTTGTATGGCTCGTTAGTGCTCCGATATTGTGTTCATATAAACTCATATCTCGTCTGTGAATACCTAGTGTAAAATAATATGTGGTTACACCATAATATTTCTGGTGAAATGTCTCTAGTTTAGTAATAATATATTCTCCTTACCATGTAGTACAGGAATTACTCTATTCAGCTTTACTCTCTTATATAATGGATAACCTCTCTGTTATTATATGCTTTACCTACTTCTGCTCTCGCGATTTTAAAGTATTGATTGATTCTTGTGCTATATTCTCATACATCTGAGTCTATTTACTATAGATTTTCAGTATATTATGATGCTTATCTCAACTTTAGAGGCCCGTTGATCTTATTTGGTCGAGAGATTTTGGTAAATGTGATAGGAGATATGATCAATGTTCATAAGAGAAGTTTTTATGTTTAGATATAGAGTACTGAACAAATCGAAGAGATGATGATTTTTAACTATTGTCGATAAAATCTACTTATCTATACTTGATTAACTCTCACTCTATCGGTGACGTTGTTGAGATGGGTTTGTCCATGTTGGGAAAGGACTTATTATGGTTATATTTGAATGTGAGATTCTCGGAGGTGTGCTATTTTATCATACGTGGATTTATTTAGAGTTATGTGCATATTTATGTGTGGAGTTGTCATAGATATTACTAGATATGTGTGAGAATAAGCATGACTGGCCAGTTGATGTTATGATGACACCCTCGCTAGTGTAGAATGAAATAACTGCTCTCTTATAGAGATTCGTAAGTTCTTTATGTTCACGCTCTCTCAAATATTCGATGCGCGGGTAGAGAAAGAAATGTGTAGTATATTAGAAGTGCGCTCCTCAGTACGCTGTATGGTCGTGCGAAGGTGAAAAAATAGCATGATATGCTACTGTAATAAATTATTAAAATAGAGAAGAATAAGTATACATAGATCCAGTACCAACCCTTACAACTAGAAGGTATGTTGAGATGGAGATACTCGACCTATACGTGCAATACTATATGTAATTATATGTGAGGCTAATGATAAGAGTAAAGATGATAATAGAGATGAGTGAACCATAACCAATTAGATGCAGGTGGAGATAAATGAGCTGAGTCTACTAGAAGTATTCATCGTAACATAAATAATCTAGATATTAAACTATAGATGTGTGCTCATGAATATTGAATAGGATTATGGATTCCATAATGTCGCTCTCACCACGTAGGAATACTCGCGCAGGATCGAAGCATTTATAGTACGAGCAAATAATATTTTCAGTTTGTCTTAAACGGGATAATAGTTTATAATAAAGAGACTCACTATCTCGGAAGATGATCCATTCAAATTCTCACAATTAAGTATTGTCTATGGGTCTCTCAATAGCATATAACATCGACCCCTCCTATTTTATTATACATAATTATCGATTCTTCCTTGTGGTTTCCTCTCCTCTGACCCATCTCAACGCATTACATGCCAAGTATACTAGTGAAGAGAACTCGCTCCTCGATTATGTTGAATGTGGACATCTATTCTGTCTATCTCATTCTCTCTCGATAATTATAGGATTATGATATATATACTATGCATTTAAAGTCTATTATATATATATTTGGGTGCTAAGTGTATAATGTTGTTTATAGTAGAATCATATTATATATAGTAGTATTTACTCGCTTATTATATCTTCACATCTAATTATCAAGAACGTCACCTTTCAGTTATAACACTTAAAGTAATATAGGTAGTTAATATTATATAGTATGTTATGACTACTTATATTGTTAATTAATATATTTATCTTGTTATATATAATTAATATAATATAATATAGTATGATATAATATAATTTATGTATGCATTCATATACATATTAATAGATAGGATAGTTCTCTCTCGCTATTTCTTTTTATTTGGTATGCGTTTACTACTTCTTCGTTTACATTACTCTTCCATTTAAGTATTAATTACGTCTGTCCATATTCTTATTATTGATAATACTTAATATCATTTTTTATATAAAGAACACTCGAGTACATTTATTCCATAAAATATTTGTTTATATAAATAGGCATTACAGTTTCCTATTTTATTACATTTTCTTTTATAAGTGAGTTCTATATATCTATGAATTATTGTATTAAGTTTTTATTTTATCTTTATTACTAATTTCTCTTACTCTGATAATAAGAATAATTTAATTGTCTGGCAAATATTATAGTCAACAGTTACTATATAGATATATTTGTATAAGTGAGTAACAGCGTATTATTTGTAATGAGTATTTAACACTACCTATACTTCTCTCTACTCAATATTATGTGAGAGTATTTACCCGGTATCTGCCTCTCGATACTGATGATAGTGTTAACTTGGTTTGTTCTAATAAATTTTTTTTCAATTTTTATATAAGGTTTGGTGAAGGCAATATTTTGTAATAAGAAATTAATGTTATGTATTGGCTATTATATACTATAATATATTAGGTGGGACAACTACTGTGACTTAGTGAGTGTACCAACGTCGTGAACCAATAATATTATTATTATAGAGATGATCGAAACAGAATACAATAGTTATAAATTGAAGATATTTCAATAAGAGAGTGTAGTGAGGCGGTTTATCGTAATTTAAGTGTTAGATATCAAGCTATGTCCTCCGCAGTAGGAGACAGAGACTTTTGGCATACGGTGGAATATCTCTATAAGTCGCAAGTGTAGGAGTCTATTAGCAACTCTTATATATTGGCATGTTCCTCTGATTAGGATAGATAATTTTCTTTTTTAACTCGCTTAAAGTGTTTTCTACTTAAGATACGAATATGATCGTAAAACTTAAATATTGTTTTTTGTTTTTCTGTTAGCATGAGTGACAGCTATTTTAATTTAAGAACATTAAAACTTATTTTTGTGCCACTCGTGACTATCTAGGTTGGTATATATTATTATATTATTTAGTGTAAAACATTACTCGTTTACACCATCTAAATATAGGCCTCATTTTTGTGTTCTTTTCTTATATTAAGTGGAATATAAACATAAATTTTCTTATTAATATAATATATTGATGGAGTATATTCTTTATTTAAATATATAATGTTGAGATTCTTGGTGATAGTCCTTTGAGGATCAACATATGAGACTATACGCGGGCGATGGGGATGAAGTCAATAATACAGCTAGCTGTCAGCAGCGTAGAGCTAATGATTTGTAAGCCAAAAGGTAGCCTCCGTAGTGTATAACGTGATTATGGCCTCTCACGTGGCCACTGTCGTCACTTTATGGCCGTATTTCCCTATGCTACAAGATATTATACCTTCCATCTGCATTTTTTGACAGTACTGAGTTATTAGTCCACCGTGCCCTGGTCTAGTGAGTCAGTACATGTTTTGTGGCGTGTGGGAATTTTTGATGCTGCGTTGGGAGCAAACTTATGAGGAATTGTGTCTATTAATCGCGTACTCATGTTGAGACTGGTGTTGAGTCGTAGTGTGGTTGTTGAAGGTGCGCGATCGATTGATACTTTAAGGTAAACATGCATTTGAATATGGCTTAGTGGAAATTGTGAGGAATAATATTGAGTGGGACTGATAATATAATTATAATAAATATTAAATTGTTATTATATTTGTTATAGATATTATGTTATAAATGGATTTGTGTATCATTATAATGTGACATATATTTAAGTCAGTTTATTAATTTTAGACATTTATGTGTCTTTATAAGTGTGTATTAGGTCACTTAGTATTTATGTAGTGTATTAGTATATTTAATTAATTTATAGTAATTTAAATATCCTATGTGATCAGCGGACTCACTTCAATTTGATGATATGTACCTTGTTTACTATAAACTAATGTGACTCTAATAGATTTATTAAGTAATGCTATTCCTATTATGAATAATGTTATTATGTATATATGTGTTTAGCATTTGATATACCATAGCAACAATTACAGTTTATTTAGCTAGTAATTTATATATAGGTAGTATTAATTTAATATCTTTAGTATATATATATTAAATATTTATTTACTTTCTTGTGCTTTTGTGAGTCTAGGTGTGACGTAAGATCGCCTCAATGGACGGCTGCCTATCAACATAGAAGGTGCTAGCGAGTGGAGGCACATGAAAAAGTGTAAAAGAAAGCCCAGCCATGAATCCATCTCTGCATCGTAGCTCTAATGGGTGGTGAACTTCGTTTCGCAGTCAGAAAATCCCACTGGCGTGCGCAACATACTAACAGATTAACATCGGGCCACGGACAGTAGAGATACGCCTCTATCAGTGAATGGTAAAAATGCAACAATCATAGGGTATCTATACCCTTGAGTACAAAGGTTGTGGGTCACTAGATTATACTCTAGACATGTGACTTGTGCATCTGATAATTAATCACGCAGCGCCGATCTCTCATCAATATTATTCACATGTTATGCACTTCTCGCATATAGCTAGGAATCAAAATAATCTCCTCTCACTCCTCACAGTACATTATGTACCTATTTACTGATCATCAACTCTCAATCCTGTCACTGTCACTTGGCTTTACTTCCTACATGCTCTGACTCAGTTATCCTAATACACATACCCGCATAAACCTTCTATGATATATCTAAATCCAAATAAACGTTAAACAAACCTGAGTACTCTCATCCATTTACGGCATGACCTCGTAATCTAAAATTCTAAATTACTACCTCACGTAAATTATTCTCCTAATATTACTCCATTTATGTGAGCCTTTTTTGATGAATCAATATATTTATTTCTTTTTTTGCTAGCAGTTAGTTGTTATAGTAACCTCGACCATCAACGTCATGACAACGGCAACTGGAGGAAAGTCTCGAAGGGATTGTGGTTAACACCTAAGGGGCTGGTCCCAAGGGTGGGAGCAATACATATTTCAAACCCCGGTCAGAAGTAATGTGGGTGGAATAATATTTACTAGCAGAACTATTCCCAGTCAATTAATATAGTAACATAAAAACAAAAGGGTGGCAACCATCCCTACCCAGATTCCGCGGTGTTTGTAATTCTGAGGTTTGCAATGCCCACTTGTACCGTCTTCAGGCCCTTATATGCTCTATGGGTTACAGGGTAGAAAAATACTATACCATAAATAGGCTAGACAATTGACCGTATATAATTAGGGTAACTAATCAAACTAAGCTATTTATTAGTGCGACGAATTATTATGCTTATATTATATAAAGCTTGATGTGTGAAAAATATATTATCTCTTACTTACGTGCTGCCAAGGACCTTATGAACTTCGTACCGATACAATTCAAATATATACTTTCGTTATCGCCGTAGTACATAGTGACTACTATCAGTTTAATAATGAGAGTCTCTAACCTTTAACAGGCTCCTAAGTTACTTCTCTGAAAGATAAGGTACATTTTACTGAACAATTTTTCTAAATAGAATCCTTATCTTATCTGAATATATAACTTGTGAAACTCTGGTATTATTTTTATAATTCCTAGTAAATATTAGGGTGTTTGGAAACTCCCCTGCTGGGTTTATATATTCCACATGACATTCCATTAGGGGTGCTCCTGTAGGCTATACTAGGTAGCAATATCACAACCAAAGTCAAGTCATATCGCCGGCTCATAGGGCCACATAATATCATATGACATTATAAGTGCGTGTTCCCTTGATACCTTGTATAAGCCATAGCTGCAAGTATTTAATATACAAATTGCCCAAATACTTTCCAAAACAGTGAGAGGGCGCAATAACATTTATATTTTTCACATCTCGTTTACTCGAAAATGAAAAAGACTCGCAGAAAAGACTGAAATCGATATAACAACAATATCAGAAGTGATTGTAAAAAGAGCTGTAAACATTTTGATCCAAACCAGACTCAGATAAAATATCAATTACTCCAAGTGAAAGATTATGTATAAATGTTCTAACCTGGTAATCAAACGATAGATTACAAATTATTATTGAGAAAAAAATAGTTATGTATCGACACTCATTGACTACACCTGGGACGATAAGACAATGCTACTATTTACACTTCAAAGCTATCTCACTATTTTATACAAACACTTTGCGCCTAGTAAACTCACCCATTATTATTTAATCAATCAAAAAACTTAAGAACTTATATAATAGAACTCAATTGTTCATTATTGACAATAGATTTGCACACTGCTCTCGGAAAAGATATATCTCATAATTGGGTCTAGTATGCATGTTAATAATTTGCATCCCAGTCCCTGTTTTATTGTAATATAACCTTAGTGATTGAAGTGCGACAACTTTATCGACATACAAGATCTAATTTAAATTCTATTCACCCTTCGAGTTACTAAAGATTTACTAAAAAAGTAATGTTACATAATTTAATATTATAACTTTATATCATATGAGAGACTAAATCGAGATGTTTCCCGTGGCTGTTAAGCTTCTGTTAGTAATTTGATGATATAATTTAGGATTAAAATTAACAAAAGTACTAATAATAATAATTACAAACTAATATAAATTATATATTATATTATATATAAATACTGTTTAAATAATTAATATTTAACATTTTCATAATAAAGTATTGAAATTATGCATTATTAGTAATTCGTAATGTAGACCAAATATAATATTAATTACAATAATATAATAATCACCATCATGATTATTTTAAAACTATGAAATGATTGTAAAATTATTCTTAAATATATGATAAATAATTCACATAACAATTAAAATTTCATAATCCTTCGTGAATATCTAATAATATATACTTATACTCCACACTCAAAATAAATTGAAAATAGCCATAAAACTATATTATAATAATATTTATATACTGAAACTATTTATTAAAGGCAAAAGAGAGGTAAAAAATTAACAGTAAAAATAAAAATTAAGAATAAAAAAGATAAAAATAAAAATAAAATAAGATTAACACAATATGAATTTACAATCAACACACATAAAAAATTACACAACAATAAAATAGTAAATTACTTCATCATCGTTAGACAGAATCAATAATACTTTCAACTTTCAAGTGGAACCATCCAAGATATGTGAATATGAAATGCCCATTTAACACAAGAGTAAACAAATATATTGAAAAAATAATAATAATAATAATAAATATTACCTTAAACTCGAAAAATATATATCATCATAATACATAATTACACTCAAATAAGTTAATGCACAAATATAACATCAAACCAATTTTCATAATCATCAAAACTCTAGGGATATTGAATAGGATAATAGTTAATATAGGGATAATGCTACATTATGAACATGGGAATGTGAAGATGAAATATAATTGATAATGTAGTTTATTGATTGTAGGCATTCTGAATTAAAGTTCAATAAAGAATTATGATATATGAATTAGTGAGGCGTGCGTTTAATAGATATTATAGAGTAGTCTAACATATAATTGATTGATCGAATTTTAGTTTTAAATAGCCGTGGAGATGTAAATGACGGGTTGTTAGATTAATATGTATCATACCTATTTATGCTCAATGATTATAATGAGTATAAGGGTCAGTTAAGAAAATTAGAATCGGTATGAGGATGGTGGCCAGGAAAAATTAGGAGTGTTGATTGAATGGAAGATGAGTGGAAGTGGGTACCCTACCTAAATTATATAATGTGAGCGATAATGAATTATGGATTTTTGTGAATTGAAAATCTGATATAAGAGAGTGAGTTTAGTGAGAAAGAATGGTGAGATAGAGTTTGACAGGGTGTGATATAAAGGTAATGATGGACCATTGGAGAAGGTTACTCATCTTAACTTCGTGTCATTTAGAAAAATCACGCATCCTGGATGTTGCATTCCTATATGCACGATAATTATTATCTCAGTTGCCTAATTTTATTAATTATTGCCACTAATATCAGTTTTCACTATCGTGATTGCCCAGGTATCGAAATAGTAGAAACATAAAAATCTAATAATAGTGATGATTCTCAGAATTGTGTTCTATCCCCAATTGTACACACATTGGCAGTAATTTGGCTGTACAATTCAAAGTATGCTGCAAAGAGAGATTAGGAATTGTATGTCTTTTCTCTCCCAATAGTTCTATAGAGTGGTATTGTGACTTTGCTTCTACAAGTATTATTCATATTAGAGTAGGGTAAGGTTCTCATGGTCTACTCACAATATTTTAAATATATTATTTACCCCATTTTTTAAAAAATTTTGGAAGCTACCTCGCGCAATCATTACCTGGGAAACATTAAATTTAATGTTTAACCCTTATAATCTCAAGGTCTGCATCTCGTCTAATATATATTTTATATTAATCATTTGTTATCATGACAACTCTTTCAAATGACCCCACTAGTAATCTTGACGATACCAATCAACATTATAATACAGTTATACTCTCTAAGATTGGCAAAGAGACTGATTGGGAATAAACTGAAATTATATGGACTCTCCGGGTTAAATTTTTTAAATTAGAACACTCAAAGAGAGTCGTATGACATATAAAATACGCTTTATTGTTTTATGTAACTCTTTGTGTGAGAGATATAAGATTGAAGTTGATGGGAAGTTAATTGGGCATAATAAATTTTATTCACGCCAGCTTGCTAGCACCTATGTCTCCACATCAAATCATTTTTTTTATATTAAGAAAAGAAAAATATAAAAAAAAAATCTTCTTCAAAATGTTATGGTTATGGTCATACAGGCAGTCGTTGATTAACGACTTCTATAGAGTCTTAACACCTTTCAATTGAGGTGAGAATTGATGATGAAGCTATACGGCTTGTGTGTCCGCATGTTAGATAGACATTCAAAGGGTCTCTTTTTACATCTTTAGCCTCGATTACTCGCCTATGCGACACCTATTCAGGCTCTCGTACGTTTACCAACCCACTCGCTGTTAGAAACATAGAGTGAGGGGTTCAGTTTAATAGGTTCAACCATGTCGTTAAAGTTATATGTTATTTGTTAAGAAGATATTTTTACAAAGTAAATGAAGTAATCAACATTACCACTCCTTGCATGTTCACAAAAATCCATATTTTCACTTAAATCACTCAAGAAGTATAAATCCCTTAAAAGAAAGATATTTATAGACCAAGTATATTAATGTTCATAGCACTCCTGTCGTACTATAATAACACATCAGATATCAATCTCAATCACTATATCTCCACGAAATAATGTCGATTGAACTTGGAATACACCTATAACGATACAGAATAGTAGAATGAAATAGTAGTTTTAGTATGAATAAAATTAGTAAAAGATAACAGTTAGATAGTGAAGCAGATGTATGGTATAATGTTCAATTTACTCGCTATCCTTTTTAATTACATTATATCAAAAATTTCATTATATTCCACAATTATACCAGTAGTGTGGATAAAAAATTATTATATATATATATATATATTAATCAAATATGCAATCATGTTGGTCCATTATATAAATAATTCTTTCTTTATTTGAAATTATAAAAGTTATTTTTTTTCCTTTTCATAATAGTACTTTTATTTTATTAATTATTTGATTCTCACTCCCTGATCTTATCAGTTAATATCTTTAAAATATCGTTTTCTCCTTGTCCCAATCTTTTTCTCCACTTTTCACACTCGTTCAATTCCCTGATCATTTTCCAGAAAGTTATTTCTGTTAGAATAATCCCCTGATTAAATGGACTTGATTCGATATAATTGGTATTGAACATATTAATAACCAGATATTAGTCAAATTATAATTCACTTCTCATAGTTGAAGTTGCAGCTCTCTAGCATTAGAACATATTTCACAGTGTTTATTTAAAAACGAACTCAGTTTATAGGGCCCTGAGTAGGTTTATTTCGTGAGTTTTTTTCAACTAAAATCACCGGATAAAAACCGTATGGGTGAGAAAATGGTTTTTTATTTATCAATACATATTTAGTGTATTATTTCACACTTTCGCACCAAACTCATTATAAATTTATCTATATTATTTATAAGTAAGATTATTTTCAATTTTTATATAGTTTAATATATGTGTAACGTTTTAGATTTGATGAGCACAGAATTGAAAGACTCTTAAATTTTTATGAGAAATAACTATGGAATGAATGACTGATATGGATTCTATACTTGATGGGTTCATAAGGCACCAGCTAAAAGTAAATGTAAATATTCCAAGTAAAATAAAAAATTGGCATTGAAAAATTGGTTTATCAAAATCTATTCCGCTTGAAAGAATCATTTAGAATTTAACTGCTGTTGATATAAAATATTTAGGATATGCTGAACTATACATGAAATCTGAAGGCACATAACTACCTGAATGAAACTTTATGATATTGTTTCTTTACAGATGGTAGAGGAAAGGGATTATTTATAAATTGACTATGCTCCTTTTATTACATATTTTAGACTTTTTGAGGCAATTACAGCCTTGGAGAGAGTATGGACGCAGTAGACAAAAGTAAATTTGCTTAATACGCGGAATTATTTTTTTTTAATTTTTTTATTTTTTTATTTTTTGTAATCAGTTATACTTGTATAAATCGATTTTATCAATTTTCTATCCATCTTGTAAAATTAGTAAGAATGAATGTAAGATAACCATTACATTAATTGAGATTATAATAATAAATAATAATAATAATAATTTATTATTATTTATTATTATTATTATTATTATTATTATTATTATTATTATTATTATTATTATAATTATAATTATAATTATAATTATAATTATAATAATTATAATAATTATAATAATTATAATTATAATTATAATTATAAAATTATAATTATATAATTATAATTATAACTTATAATATAATGCGATATTTAAAATATTACAATCTATAATAATTATAATTATAAAATAGTTTATAATTATAATTATTAAATAGATTAATATTTATAGATGCAATTATAAATTATTATTTTATTAATATAATTAATAATTATATGTTTAATAATTATATAGTTTTATTTATAAAATAAAATTTAATAATATATTTTTAATTTTATTAATTTTTATTATTTTATTATTATTTATTATTATTATTATTATTATTATTTTATTAGTTATTATTATTAAAGTATTATTATATTTTTATATTGTTTTTGTCCTTTATTTTATTCTCTTAAGATTTTGACAATGGGAATTTCTAGCTTCAATTATAATTATTATATTCATTATTATTATTATTCATTATTTTATTATTATTACTTATTAATTACTATTTTTCCTTATTTATGAACTATAAATATGATTATTATTATTATTATATTATTCTATTATTATTATAAATATTGTAATTATAATTATTATATTCATGCATTTTATTATAATTATTATAACTAATTATAATTTATTATAATTATTTATAATTATTATAATAATATAATTTTATATAATTATTAATAATTATTATAATTATTATAATTATATAATATTATAATTATTATAATATTATAATTATTATAATTATTATAATTATTATAATTATTAATAATTATTAATTATTATAATTATTATAATTATTATAATTATTATAATTATTATTATAATTATTATTATAATTATTATTATAATTATTATTATAATTATTATTATAATTATTATTATAATTATTATTATAATTATTATTATAATTATTATTATAATTATTATTGTTGTTGTTGTTGTTGTTTATTATTACTATTGTTATTATTATTATTGTTATTATTATTATTGTTATTATTATTATTGTTAATTATGTTATTGTTTTATTGTTTTGTTATTTATTGTTATTGTTAGTTGTTATTTATTATTATTGAGTATTATTATTATAGTTATTATTATTATTGAGTATTATTATTATTGAGTATTATTATTATTGTTATTATTATTATTGTTATTATTATTATTATTATTTAAGCTGTGGTATTATTGGCCAATTAGGAGAATAAAGCTAGACTGTAGCAGACAATGTTTGGCGACCAAGTTCGTTATAATAATTGAATAATTGAATGTTGTATATATATATATATATATATATATATATATATATATATATATATATATATATATATATATATATATATATATATATATATATATATATATATATATATATATATATATATATATATTATTTTATATTATATATATTATATATGAAATTGAAATGTTATATACAACTAAAGAGCCAATTATATTTGTCTTAAAGTTTAAATTAAAATCATTCTGAACATTGTTTGTGAGAGGAGAGAGGAGAGAGAGAGGAGGAGGGAGAAAGAGAGAGTGTGAGAGAGAGGGGGAGGGAGAAGAAGAGGAGAGAGAGAGAGAGGAGAAGAGAGAGAGTGGAAAGAGAGAGAGAGAGAGAGAGACGAGAGAGAGAGAGAAGAGAGAGAAGAGAGACGAGAGAGAGAGAGGACGAGAGACTGAGAGAGAGAGAGAGAGAGAGATATTCCCCGTCCTTCGGATGTCGTAATGAAGAATTATATGATATAGCGTAGATGGACATGGTGGAGAGTGAAGAAGAAGAAGTATCATGAGGATGATTAGGAGAGACAAAAGTAGGAAGAAAGGAAGTGGTAATATATGTTAGTTATAAAAAAGATAATGAAAATAATCGACCTTTGAGAGAATAGCCAAAATTCTATGATATAATTGCATATTAGCATGATTTCTTTAATATTTACTAATATATTAAATATTTTAATTTTTAATTTGATATTTAATTTAATATTTAATATTTAATATAATATTTAAAATATTTATTAAATTGTTTCTCCTGAAACAACGTAAATATCAAATTAATGTTTATCTAATGTTTATTATAGCTAAACAAAAACTAAAATATAATTTATATTTTTTTTTTCAGAAATCTTAATTACCATAAATGTTAAATAGATTAATAATATTAAAGAATTGCATCTAAAATACAATCCTGGCTGCCAGAAATTACTAAATACAAAAATTCTATTATCATGTATCTTGTATTATTAATAAAACAAAATCTATATTATTATAATAATATATATAATAAATATATATTATATATATATATATATATAATATATATATATATATATATATAAATATTATATATATATATATATGTATATATATATATATATAATATATATATATATATATATATATACTAATATATATATAATATATATAATATATATATATAATATATTATATATATATATATATATATAATATATATATATATATATATTTATATATATAATAATATATATAATATATATTAGTGTGTGTGTTGTGCGTCACGACTATCCTTTTCATATTAAATTACAAGCAATCCCTGTGATGTGAATTTTAATATGTGGAGTCACATGCCTTCTTTTAACAATGTTTTTATTCATTCTTTCAAACGTTTTCTACAATTTAATAGTTTTAATTTTAAGTATTGAGGTTTATATATATATATATATTATAATATATATACTATATATATATATATATATATATATATATATATATATATATATATATAAAAATATTGTTTATATATATATATATATAATATTATATATATATATATATATATATAATATATATATATATATATGTTATATATATATATATATATATATATTATATATAATAATAATAATAATAATGGTTGCTGGTAATGATTTATATGAAAATAATTATTGATTTACTGAATCGATAAAAAGAATCAAACTTGTCTTAATTATTTATTTTTACATCAAATGTTATTTATTTATTTATTTTTATTTATTTAGCTATATATTATTTACTTTTACTTAACTTACATATTATTTTTTTTGAGTTATATTTCATTAGTTGTAATTTTATAATCAAGTGTAAATTTAATATTGAATACAATTTTGGAAGGAGGGATTTTGGTTACCAAAATTGGAATCCAATTTTGATTACAATTTAATATTTGATCAGACCCGATAAATCCTGAAATCTCTTTGTGCTAATATTCCATTCACTATAGTAGTTATATATATTATACAAAATAAAATATTAATATAATAGTTTATATTATATATTAGTATATTATAGTTATATTATTAGTATATATTAATAATATACTAATATATATAATATTAATACTATATTATGTAATTTTAATATATATTAAGTATATATAATAATAAATATTATATATAATGTTACTGGTCTCTAAATGTATAGGGTTAGGGAACAATTTCGGCGGGTTGGGCAAATTTTTGAAAATATTTTAGGGTATGATTTACCTTATCAATATATATTAAGAATCACAAAATCTACATTTTAGATATATTTCACACAGATATATATATTATATATATATATATATATATATATATACTATATATATTATATAATAGTAGATTGATGTAAGTATATATATATTATATTATATATAGGTATTATTTATATTATATATTATAATATTATATACTTCGATTCTTTTCTATTCTTCAACTTTTGTATTATACTGCTTATAGTAGGTATAATGTGAAATATGCATATATATAATTTATTTTTAAGTATGATATTATAAACATAATAATTAGAAATATATAAAATTTTTATATGTATAATATCATAATGTATACTGATATAAGTATAAATAATATATACAAAACACACAAAATAAAATTAAAAGATATTTTTACTTATATGATGAAATTATACCATCATATATACAAAAATTTACTTGCTATAATACTAATTCTAGATGAGGATAGATATCATATAGATTCAATATATTTAAGTAATCTAAATGTAGTATAAATGTAATAAATGAGTATAGTATAGAGTATAGGTAGTTACTTTGATTAAACTGATTTACTGATATTACTAGCTTTATGAGATAGTGAATTATTGTAAAATGGCAAATTTTTTTTAAGTTATAAAAACTATATTTAAAAAGAAATAAAACATTCCTTTTATGTATAAACATAAAAACTGTTTCATAAAAGACAAGCTTTATTTAAAACACTACTAACACATGATTTATTTATTTGATGTTAATTGTTAATCATACAAAAATATTACTATCCTATTGAATAATCTCAAATAGTATCAAAATAATAATGACCTAATCAACCAAACGGTAGATCATTGGTAACACCAAGCTATACACTCAGTAACTCAATAAAATACACGCAGTAGAGAGTGACTAAAACTACTATGGATAAACTTACTAATATAGACGAGCTTATATATGAGTGATTTGATATCTCTAAACTGTCACCTCCAATCAACTATATATTATAATACTGATTTTATACTGTCTTGTGTATATAGTGTTTATGTTAAATAACAATTGACTAAAATATTTAATTAACCTTAATATTAAACATAAAATAAAGAAATAAGTTTTATAAAAGATTAAAAAATACACATACAATATCAGTTATAAATTAACATAAGAACATACATAATAATAAATAAGATATAAATATAAAGTTTATTAGTCGTTCACTATGTACTCACAAAATTTATGACCTTACTAACGCATCACCACATCACAAATACGATCTCATAGCAATCAACCAACTCATACGAATCTACACCCGATCAGGAATAGGGTCAGTCACCCATAAACTACATACTACACATTATGATGAGTAGGTGGCCTGTCAGATGTATGTAGTTATTGTGAATTTTTTATACTTGATATTATTTATATTTGAAACTTCTGTTGTACTGGGATGGAATCTATACTCTCCCTGATCTCCCTCTTAACCCTGAAACGGCCTCTCTCACTGATAGTTATTTTAATGGTTTTTTTTCTTTTCTCTTCCGATATGCGCGCGTAACATCGTTTTTCTAAAAATTAATATACGACACAACGGGCCTTATTAACAGGGTCGTTATAAATATATTGCGCTATAGCCTTTTTACTTATATATTACATAAATAAAATTAAACAACGAATGATAAATCGCGTAGTTTAGTGCGCTGGCTCTCATGCTATATATACAAAAATTATTATCGATCATTGTAATCAATGGAATTACTCATTGTTGTACTTCTTTGGTATATTATACCTATGGTGTGTTTTAAAGAAGCACAGTAGTGACCTGTAGTATAAATATAATCACATACCCTATAATATTATAAATAAAAATACTCATAAAACTATATATGAAGGGCATGTTTATTGATATATACTATATAGAATATGATATTACTGTACTTTGTTTAACTTATGTGACAATTCAATATTAGTAAGAATACTAGATCCGAAAGATTATCTAATTTGAATCAATAGATCAACAGATCAATAGATCAAAAGATCAATATATAGATATCATATGGTTATAATAGTGTGCTTATTTTTACAGTATAATTATATATATAGGTAGTTATTGATATTACTGATTATTTATCTTTCCGCATGGTGGAAAATTATTTATTTGGTTTACCTTGGTTATTTAAGGTGTATATGGTAATATTATAGTCGTTGAGATTCGTAGGATAGAATTGACTCCTTATTACAAATTATTTAAAGGTAATAAAATAATTATAATTATATTTTTTTATATTTTTAAATCGATGGTTTATAATCAATATCATTTTAGTAAAGATGTATATCCATTATAGATTTTCGTTACTGATTATCTCTCTATGATAATTAATTTTAAAATTTTGGGGCTGGAGACCCCCCCTTTAGGTGTGTACGGCTATTTAACCTCCAATTATAATTGAATGTTTAGTTTACCTTATATGAAAGTGATATTATACCTAGTTTCGTTATACTATATATAACATATATATATATATATATATATTATATCTGATTCATATGTCAAATATTATTCTAGGAATAATTTAGGAGGGAGACTTAGATTTGAAATACCCACCTTTAGGGTGTGTACGGAATACATTATTTAATAAACTCTACTAATAATTAATTATTAAATATTAATAATAATAACCCATAATGATGTGCTAGTATATATACTTAATATAGGTACCTAAATTTAATGAGAAGAGTATAGGTGTATGTATTGCAGACTCAGGTTTCGTCGTTCTATTATATGTCTAAATATTCAAGTATTTGAGGGGCTGGGACCTCTCCCCTCATTTAGGAGTAGGTACTATATTGATTTATACGGTTTATATTTATACATATCGTACATATTATGAATATATTAGTATAATATTTGTGGGTAACCTTATTATTATGATATGAGGTGTATTAATACCAAGATTTCATGCAACTACTTCTACGTTCATAATATCTTCAGTTAGTTTTAGGTGGAGCTGTGGAGAACCCCCCCTTATGGTAATAGTATTGTTGTCCGGTATATTTATAACTCCATTATATGATGTGGGTAGTATCCTATATATATGATAAGGGTGATATATATTCTTTTGTTATCATCTAGTTTCTCTCAGCCTTTTTACTATAACATATACAAGCTAATATATCGCGTCATAGGAATAAGAGCTTGGAGGTGTTAGGGGACGTGAAATCTGATTTGATCACCACCCCTTCACATCTTCAATTAAGTGAAGGATAGCAAATACATTATGAGAAAAAATAAATTAACATTAACCAATAATGTATAATGACTAGAAAGTGTAGACTAGTGCAACGCCACCTAAATTATTTTATTGATCATCACACGTCATGCGAGAATTTCGGTTGACTTTCGTTATAGTGGACATTGCACGTGCGAGGATTTAGTTATTGGATTAGGTTTTTATCTATTCACTCTCATATCAGTGAGATTGGACTGTTGTGTACTGAGGGATGCGTGATCCGCGCTAGCTGTGACTCTCTGGTTGTCTCAAGGATGCGGGTAATTTGCCCAGATCTAAGCAGGTGTCTGCTCTCAGGTAGATTGGTGCTAGCATGCAGGGTGCTCTCTCTAGTTTTAGTTATAGAAAGCACCACCCATACGAGGGCTTTATTATAAGAGGTACTGACCAATACGAAGTATCGTTATAGGATGATGTGTGCCCATGTTAGGGTTTTGTTATAGAAAACACCACCCATACGGAGGGATTTTATTTTAAAGGAGGTACGGTGGCGGGGTACGGCCCGGTGCCGTGACAGCTATAGTCGCGTTGTGGCCACAATCGGTGCGTAGATGAGGTTATACACTCGTCCATATAAAGATAGTAGAGGACTATTCTGCTTTTAAGAGCACCTCCTATCGAAAATGTGCTAGGTTTAATTAAACATTGTATTGGATATTTATACCCATATCGTGATAATTATACTTTATTTATGCTAGGGGTTTTTTGTTTATAATAGGTTGATTAAGCTACAGACTCTCCATAAACTCATAAGATTTTGTGTTATAAGTGATTAATTAATTGGTTTACTAGTTACCAATTAAATCTTATTTATAGTTATCTCGATATAATATTAAAAATTCTGCGTAGGGGTGTTTTTTTTCGTCGATAGAAGGGGGTACTATCAGTAGCATGTTTATGTTCTTTAGTCTTCCTCGGAAGAGGTGACCATCCTGTACAGTAAGAGGAAATTTAATTATATTCGGAGGTATATCTTGCTCTCCATACGAACTAAAATTTCAGCTCACTAAAAGTTATTAGTTATCGCCTAGGATATGATGTGACGTGCTCGAATTAGTGCTAGAGTTTGTATGTGACTACTCAGGCCGATACAAAATCCTCGTCAGTGTTTGTCATGTTGGTGACTCTGTTCAAAAAGCCTTTTTGCCTTCAAATATAACCAGTGGTCGTTATAATAATAAAAATGATTCTACTACTACTAACCCTTTTTTAATATTTAATTCATATTATTCTACAAATATCTCTCAAAAAATTATTTTGATTATTTTAAATAATTTATATTTTATAATATTATTTATTATTTTTAATATTCATATTATATAATAATAATAATAATCATATATGAATTAAATAAATAATAATAATAATATATATATAAATAAATTAATATAATATAATTAATAATCAATAATAATTTAATATATTAGTAAAAAGTTAGTTTTCATTGCTCAGAGTATAGTCTATAATTATAGCTAATAATAACGTAACTCACCCTTAACATATTAATGACTTCTAATATATCCATCTATATAATATCATATCTATAATCTACAAACTTCTTCTTGCAAAGTTTACATGATGATCTACCAATAATATTATTTACATTATTAAACTCAACTATCCAACCCTTATTTGACACCTCTTATATATTTTATTATATTTAATATTTATTATTATTATAATATTATATTATACTATATCTGATTAATTATCATAATAATATAATCATTATTATTATACTATTTATATAATAAAATTACAATAAGCCTTAATTAACATAAATAGAATATTATAGGTTTTCCATACTTGTTTAAGTTACTTACTATTTAATATAATTCTCAGAAGCGTTTGCTACTTACTGTGTTTTTACTTTTTGGAAAAAGGGTGGGATGAAGAGCATGGATACAACCAGACTTTGTAGACAACCCCAATGAATTCGTGAGCCTCCTTAACTCCATCTCTCTCATAATAATGAGCGATCTTCATCTATTATACAATTACTCTTCTTTAAACTATAATTGTTTTCTCTTTCATGATGTATTTTAAATTTAGGAAAAATATAGATATGCGGTAACTATACTTTTATTATAATATGTTATGAATAAATATAATAAAAATAATTTTAGATATATAATTATTGTTTATAAAATGCTCAATTGATTATATTTTTTTTATAATGATTGTCATTAAAATAATGATTTAAAGTTAGTAACTATCTAGGATATAGACCGTTTGTAAGGGGTGAAATTAAATTATATTTTTTTCCTAATTTCGTGTTATATATTAATATATATATATATAATATATATATATATATTAATATATAATTATTAATTAATATATTATATATTATAATATAATATATATATAAAATTATTATTTATTTATTGAAATTTATAGGACATAAGATATAATAATTTATTCTAAGTATGCTAATGTGAAGAAAATGTCGAAAGTAATAAGTTACATGAGCCAAAATAGTAAATGAAATAAATGTTATAATAAATATTTATTTAAATATATTTATTTTTTAATTTTTAATTTATATTTTATTTAAATTCATTTTCTATGCTTACTTTGTTTTTCTCCAAAGAAAGCCGACCTCTTATTAAAATATATACATGGATATAACTAAATAAGATGACTAACTTTTTAGTCTCAGATATTATATAGCTATATGATTTGTAAATTGTAATTTTTGTAGCTGAAGTTGTGTTAAATAATATATAGCCTAAAATGTCTATAAGAAATATTTAATAAATCTTTATTATTATAATATTTAGGTTTGGGTATTAAGAATAGGTGGATAATATGGATAATTCTTTACTATATATATATATATATTATATAATTATATTTATAGAGTATAGGGTGAGGTAAATAATATAGGGGATATAGTAGCCCCAAAAAATTTGCGGGTATTTTATTCCTTATTTCAGAATCGTAACTAATGATGGTATATTAGTCTCCAATGTCAAATATGATGGTGCTTTAGTGGTAAAAGGTAGCCCAATGTTCAGAATAATGTTATACCTAGTATTTATAGTATCTGTTTATGTAAAAGGGCCAATGTCAGAATCTGTAGCCGAGTGGTAAAAGATGCAATGTCAGAATCTGTGACTGAGGGGTAAAAGGCTCCATTGTCAGAATCTGTTAATTACTTAATTAATGAATAAATATACCTTACCTTGGATTCTTTAGAGTGAATAACGTAATGATTAAATAAAAAGTAGAAATATAACAAGATTCAACTATTAAGACTTAACGATAGGAAAACTTGTAAGATAATTGATTTAAGATAGATTTGCGCTGTACCAATAAGGTTGGTAGTGATATAATAGGTAGTTCAATTGTTAGAATACTGTTAGTATCTTAGTTATATATGAGTATTTATAATGGGCCTATACATTGAGTAGGTATATATATATTACCTGGCCCTATATTATATATATTATATAATGGACGTCTCCTACTAGATAACTAATATGCTCATAATAAATAGGTAATAACATAATAGGTGCTTCTCATGGAAGCTCTCAGTCTACAGATCAAGACTTACACATTACTACGCTCAAAGCTTCCTTTCAGTCATAGAGGTTCAATATGAGTTACCTTGCGTAGTGACAGCATATATACTCCACCTAGTAGATTGAGGACGATGAATCCTCTATATATGTGCATATGTAAAGGTATTGGTTGGATAAATGATTCATTTCCAAAAGTCTCTATGTAAATGGGTATCATAATAACGTCTCATTTACAGCTCGGGGCGTGGATTATTATCGTGATAGTTATAACTGGTAGCACCCACTATATATTATTATATATATATATATATTATATTTAAATATATATATTCATATATATATATTATATATTAATATTATATTAATATATTAATATATTAATATATATAATATATATAATAATTAAATTATATTAAAATTGCTAAGATATTAAGATACAATTTACGACAAAGTATAAAAATTTAAATAAAAAAAATAATAAAACTATTTATATATATGTACTAATCTTAACATATAACGCACGCGAGTACGTACGCCTCAGGCAAGGGCTCATGTACCTTAGCCTTTATATAATACAATAGTGCAAGTAATAGATATATAATAATTGTGCATTGTTTAGTTACGTCCTTAATTTTCACAGAGTGGGCTATGCTTTAAACAGGTGCACTAATAGTCTCAAAGCATAAACAGCTGATATTATATTAATAGAAGATTTAATTAATATTATTACTCTCTTATATAGAGTGTGGCTACTCTATATAGGTTACGTAATACTTCATTTCCTATATGGTTTGTTGTCTTATATATAATTAATGATTTTTGTATATGTATTACTATGATATAATGCTTTTTCTCGATCTAATCTATCAATTGTCAATTGTCTTGAATAAAGTAGTAGGCTCATTAATGAAGCACCTCAAGAATGTGACCATTATGCCCTTATATAGCGGAGACGCCACAAGGCCTTATGCTCGGGTTATAGTAATAATATCTGAGAGTCTTAGATCATAAATAACTAATCGTACTCTCCAGACCCTAATAGTATTCTACAAACAAAATTCTCTCAGATCTTAAATGTAATAGGGTGTTGAGGACCTCACTTATTTTCCCTACTACAATATATATAAGGAAACCAATATATGGATTATAGAGTGAACCTTATAATAACCATAATTGGTATTCATCATATTCCCCCGATTTAAAACCTTCTTATAATAGTTAGGCCTAGTATCATATAAAGATAGGTGGGGCGTATATATATGTATAATATATATAACGTGGTACTATAAACTTATAGTACATACCAAGGATCAAATGTAGATAATCTTACTTCATAATCTGAAAAGGGTTCTCCTACTATTTATTGGTATAGTGATAGTAATATATACTATATTAATGGTATAGTACGAGGTGAGAGGTAATAGTTTTATTAGGTAATCTACACCATAATCTGTACATAAATGAAATGTTTTTCCAGTACCTTTACCAGTAGCCTTAGTAGATTTAGGTTTTATAGGATGTTTGAATATCGTTCTACTCCTTACTCATTTGGAATTTAGTCTCAGTTTATTAGGTGTAAGTTTGTATATTCTAGTGATAATACGTAAACTTACTTCCGAAATATAGTATGTATGTGTTTATATAGTTATATATATATATTATAATATACATATTATATTATATATTATGATTGTGTTTTAGTATGTATAGTATATATAGTATGTAGTGCCTTTTAGTCTACGTTTTTATTCTATTAGTTATTTTTTTTTGTGTATATAATATGTTAAACATAATATTCCCTTATGTTATTCATATGTGTCTATTATATGAATTATTTGTTCTCGTAAGATATGGAATGAAGTTTTGGTTTACAACAAATAGTGAGTACTTAACCGCTCATGGGATTCGCGAATTGTGACCTTCGTCGGTATCCTAGCTTGTATTTTATTATTTTGATATATACTATTGCAGAAGTTACTAATGATTTAGTAAATTTATAAATTTCCTCCAGATTTATTCCAGGATAAGGATTGCTATTTATATAGAAGAGGGAAACATGTTAGTATATTTTAGATTTATATTGGAAAAGATGGATCAGAGAATACTT
>JABUQX010071997.1:0-5000 GCA_015478945.1 Trachelipus rathkii | reverse complement strand
GGATGATGTTCTGGCTTTTATACCAAAAAACACAAACATAAATAGTATATTTAATTACATTAATAATATACATCACAATATAAAATTTACAATAGAATATTCAAAAGATAACACTATTCCCTTTTTAGATTTACTAATTACATGGTCCAACAATAATCCTCTTTCATATCAGATATTCCGAAAACCCACCGCATCAGATTCCTATATACATTGGTTTTCGTTTCATGAAATATCCACAAAAATAGCAGTACTTTCAAATTTGTTCTTGAGAGCCATGAGAAACTGTGACCCTACATACTTAGATAAAGAAAAAAATTTCATTATCAATATTTTTAAAAAACTTAACTATCCTCAATCCGAGGTGATCAAGAGGTGACGTTTCTTCAAATCTATGGGTAAGACTTGAACAAAATAATAATAACTTTAGGGTAGTATGGATGTGAATTACATAACGATCGATAAATGAAAGTTGGACAGAGAAAAAGATAAGATGAGAGTAGGAAGTAATGAAATACACTGTGATGGTGTAAAAAAATTACTCTATATTGGGGTTGACAGAAAAGTTGACAAGATCACCTTGGTGTACAAAGAGATTGAAAATGAATATGGAGAGAAAAAGTTGAGGAAACAAAAGACACAAGAGCATCAATTTGACTTTTACAAACGAAGAAGCATCTTAAGGGGAGACTTCATAACTAGACCCCCTACTTTTTGAAAGCAAAATCAAAATTTTCACATTTTTCTTTTTTATTATCTAAATTAGTATAAAAATTCCTCCTGAACATCATGGTGTAATTATTTTTTAAAAATTCTAAATAGTTTTTTAGATACAGAAATTTATTTAGAGAGGTGTCGAACTAAAAAATTTCAGTTCCAGTCAAAATTGCAATTCCAGATTTAGGATAAAAAAATCTAATTTTTTTTTCATATTCTCAACCTCTAGCTCATTCGTTGGATTTTACTCAGTCAAATAAATGGAGCCGGATCCGGATCCAGAGGCGGAGCCAGAGCCGGAACCAGAACCGGAGCCGGAGTCTGGGTATATTTTTTTCATGAAATAATTTTTTTTAGATGAAAAATTTATTGACAGAAGATGTGCTGAACAATTTTCGAATAGTACAGAATCCTTAGTCGGATCCGGATCCGGATCCGAAGTCAGAGCCGGAGTCGAAGTCGGAGCCGGAGCCGGAGCCGGAGCCGGAGCCGGAGCCAGAGCCGGAGCATGATTTTTTTTCGAAGAATATTTTTTTAGAAGATCTGCTGAACAATTTTCAAACAGTGCAGAAACCTTATTCGGATCCGGAGGTGAAGCCGAAGTTGGAGCTGAGCTGGAGCTGGAACCGGAGCCGGAGCCGGAGCGGGAGCCTGGGTATGATTTTTTTTTCTAAAAATATATTTTTAGGTGAAACATTTAATGCCAGAAGACGTACTGAACAATTTTCAAATGCAGAAACCTTAGTCAGATCCGGAGCCGAAGGTGAAATCATAGCCGGAGCCGGAGCCGGAGCCGGAGCCGGAGCCTGGGTATGAATTTTTTTCAAAAAATATTTTCGTGAAAAATTTAATGCCAGAAGACGTATTGAACAATTTTCAAATAGTGCAGAATCCCTTTAGTCGGATCCGGATCCGGATTCGGAGTCGGAGCCGGAGTCGAAGTCGGAGCCGGAGTCAGAGCTGGTGCCGTAGTTTGATTTTTTTTCGAAAAATATTTTTTAGGTGAAAAATTTATTGCCAGAAGAAGTGCTGAACAATTTTCAAATAGTGCAGAAACCTTAGTTGAATCCGGATCCGGAGCGGGAGCCGGATTCTGTGTAAATTTTTTTTTAAGAAAAATTTTTTTTAGATGAAAAATTTGTTGCCAGAAGACGTGCTGAACATGTTTCAAATAGTGCAGAATCCTAGTCGATTCGGATCCGGAGCCGGAGTCGAAGTCGGAGCCAGAGTCAGAGCCGGTGCAATAGTATAAATTTTTTTCAGAAGAATATTTTTTTAGATGAAAAATTTATTGCCAGAAGTCGTGCTAAACAATTTTCAAATAGTGCAGAAACCTTAGTCAGATCCGGAGCCGAAGGTGAAGTCGGAGCCGGAGCCGGAGCCGGAGCCGGAGCCGGAACCTGGGTATGAATTTTTTTCAAAAATATTTTTAGGTGAAAAATTTAATGCCAGAAGAAGCACTGAAACAATTTCTAAATAGTGCAGAAACCTTAGTCAGGTCCGGGATCCGATCCGATCCGATCCGATTCCTGAGACTGGATCCTGGGATTAAATTTTTCAAGAAATAAATTTCTTCGATGAAAAATTTATTGTCAGAAGACTTGCTGAACAATTTTCAAATAGTGCAGAATCCTTAATCGGATCCGGATTTGGAGTCGGAGCCGGATTCAAAGTCGGAGATGGAGTCGGAGCCAGAGTATGATTTTTTCGAAAAATATTTTTTTAGGTGAAAATTTTATATATAGAAGACGTGCTGAACAATTTTCAAATAGTTCAGAAACCTTAGTCGGATCCGGAGCCGGAGCCGGAG
Source organism: Trachelipus rathkii (assembly GCA_015478945.1). Taxonomy (NCBI): domain Eukaryota; kingdom Metazoa; phylum Arthropoda; class Malacostraca; order Isopoda; family Trachelipodidae; genus Trachelipus; species Trachelipus rathkii. The sequence goes on along the minus strand of JABUQX010071997.1, from coordinate 2,476 downwards.
CCGGAGCCGGAGCCGGAGCCGGAGCCGGAGCCGGATCCTGGGTATGAATTTTTTTTTAAAAATATTTTTAGGTGAAAACTTTATTGCCAGAAGACGTACTGAACAATTTTCAAATAGTTCAGAAACCTTAGTCAGATCCGGAGCCGAAAGTGAAGTCGGAGCTGGAGTAGGAGCCGGAGCTGGAGTCAGAGCCGGAGCCTGGGTATGAATTTTTTTCAAAAAATATTTTTTAAGTGAAAAATTTAATGCCAGAAGACGTACTGAACAAATTTCAAATAGTGCAGAAATCTTAGTCGGGTTCGGATCCGGATCCAGATTGTTAGCCTTATCCTGGGTATAAATTTTTTCAAGAGATAATTTTCTTAGATGAATAATTTATTCCAGAAGACTTGCTGAACAATTTTCAAATAGTGCAGAATCCTTAATCGGATCCGAATTGATTCGGAGCCGGAGTCGAAGTCGGAGCCGGAGTATGATTTTTTTCGAAAAATATTTTTTTGTGAAAATTTATTGATAGAAGTGCGGAACAATTTTCAAATAGTGCAGAAACTTTGTCAGATCCGAAGCCGAACTCGAGCCGGTGTCGAAGCCGGAGCCGGAGCCGGATCCTGTGTCAATTTTCAAAATATCTTTTAGGCGAAAATATATTGCCAGAAGACGTGTTGAACAATTTTCACTAGTACAGAAACCTTAGTCGGATCTCGGAGCCGATCCGAGCCCAACCCGGAGCCTGGTCCTTGGTAATAATTTTTTTAAGAAATATTTTTTTAGGTGAAAATTTTATTGAAAAAGAAGATGTGCTGAACAATTTTCAAAATAGTGCAGGAAACTTTGATGTATCCGATCCGAGCAGGGATCTGAGTCGATCCGAGCTGATCTTGCTTATAAATAGAGTTTTCAAGAAATATTTTTTAGTTGAAAATGTATTGCCAGAAGACTTGCTGACTAATTTTCAAATAGACCTGGTTTGATCCGGATCCGGTGCCGGAAATGCAAATACGTAAAGAGCCGGATCCTGTTTATAAATTTTTATAAGAAATATTTTTTAGATGAAATTTATTGCCGGAAGACGTGCTGAACAGTTCAAATAGAGCAGAAACCTTATTCGGATCCGGATCCGGAGTCGGAAACGGAGCCGGATTCTGGATATTTTGTTCCTATAAATATTTTTTCGGTGAAAATTTATTGCCAGAAGACGTGCTGAACAATTTTCAAATAGTGTAGAAACCTTAGTCGGATCCAGCGCCTGATCTGAGCCGCAGCCAGAGTATGAAACGGAACCGGATTCTGGGCATAAATTTTTTTCAAAAATATTTTTGTACGTGAAAATTTATTGCCAGAAAGTACTGCACAATTCTCAAACAGTGCAGAAACTATAGTCGGAGTTGGAGCCGGAGCCGGAGCCGGAGCCGGAGCCGGAGCCTGAGAAAAATAATTATTATTTTTTTTGGGTTGTAAAAGAAATATATCAAAGGCTTGAATTAATGAATTGAAAGAATATATATATATATATATATATATAAATATATAAAAAAAATATATATATATATATATATATATATATATATATATATATATATATATATATATATATATATATATATATATATATATATATATATATATATATATATATATATATATATATATATATATATATATATATATATATATATATATATATATATATGGATTGGGTTATGAAAGAATCAGAGGTGGGGTGAGGTAGCAAGGGATGGTGTTAGAGTAATGGAGAATGAAAGAGAGTGGAGGGTGCCCTACCTATTATATGCGGATGATTTAGTTTAGTGTGGCGAATCTGAAATAGCTTTGAGGGGATTAGTAGAGAGAGATTTGCCAGGTGTGTAAAAGGAGGGGTTTGAAAGTAAACGTAGAATAGAGTAAGGTGTGAGGATAGTTCTCTGTGTAAAGTTATGTTAGATGATGAGCAGCTGGAACAAATGTCTGAGTTCAAATATTTAGGATATATGGTGGATGAAAAGGGAACGGATGATGCAGAATGTAGTATGAAAGTTGTGAATGGAAGAAAGATGGCTGGCAATTAAATCTTTAGTGGATGCAAAGGGAATAGGTCCTGAGTGTGCTAGGGTCTTACATGACGGTACATATGCTATTACCTGTGCTAATGCATAGTAGTGAGACTATGGTCTCGAATAAGAGTTACAGGATATAAAGTATAGATATAGAACTTCTGCTGGGCTACACTTTTGATGGGTTGCTTCTGGGTTACAGGAGCAACCAACCAAAGTCAAGCCACGCCGACATGGGCACAAGATGCATGTTGCGATAAAATTGCAATAATAAGACGATGAAAATTTCACCCGTGCCAGGACTCGAACCATCGATAACAGCGTCGTCGCTGTTAGACAACAGCGGCGCACGAAAACGCGAAAGCGTTTCACGATAATGCGAAACGGCAACACCCGTTCCAAACCGAACGTAGCGCTACAAATGG
>JABUQX010071996.1:57500-59862 GCA_015478945.1 Trachelipus rathkii | reverse complement strand
AATTTCAATCTTGACAAATGCGCCAACCCCAAAATTCTATCCCCAGTTTAATTAGAACTTAGGGACTTTATGTCCTTCATTTGACTTATCGCGCGATTGTATTTGAACCCTTTTTCTTTATTTACTGTAATCTGGGTTTAGAAATCCTTTCCCTTCTCCTCAAAACCTTTGGTAAATATTTGTAAAGAAACCGTTTTAAACAATAATGATCATACGCTGATCATATATATATATACTAATTATATTATATATATATATATAATATATATACTATATATTATATATATAATAATATATATATATATTATATGATATATATATATATAATATAATATATATATATATAGAGAGAAGAGAGAGAGAGAGAGAGAGAAGAAGGAATAGAGAAGAAAGAGAAAAAGAAAGAGAGAGAGAGAGAGAGAGAGAGAGAGAGAAGAGAGAGAGAGAGAGAGAGAGAGAGAGAGAGAGAGAGAGAGAGAGAGAGAGAGAGAGAGGAGAGAGAGAGGAGGAGAAGAGGAGAAGAAGAGAAGAGAGGAGAGTAGAGAGAGAAGAGAAGAGAGAGGAGAGAAAGAGAGAAAAGAGAGAAGAGAGAGAGGAGGAGAGAGAGGAGAAGAGAGAGGAGAGGAGAGAGAGAGAGAGAGAGAGAGAGAGAGAGAGAGAGAGAGAGAGAGAGAGAGAGAGAGTGTGTTCTATCTCAATGCTTACTACAATTCTAGGACCAGCATTTGATGCAATTGTTGAAAGGGAGCAAGAACTTTGAAGTCATTAAACTTAGTACGCTTATTTTCTCATTATTATATACCTATATAATAAGTAACAATGTCTTTGTATCAAATGTCTTGTTGATTTCTATTGAGACAAGGAGAGTATGTTGGGGGATGGAGTTTGGTTAAAACCTGCAAGTGTATGTTGAGTTAGAACAGTGGAAAACCATGTTGTGAGTCTGATAGAGAGATGAAGGGTGAATATTCTAATTAGGTTTAATTTTTCAAACACTTTGGATATTGTAGAAAGTAATGATATAGGTTTGAGAGAACTTGGGTTATTAAGTGGTTTGCTTGGTTTTAATATTGGTATTATATGTGCATACTTCTTCTATAAAGGTAGTAGGGTGTGGGTTTGCCATGCAATGGTAAAATTTGTGTTAGGGCTGTGTTTGAGGTGAATATTGGATATATGGTCGGGTCCTACTGCTTGTGAGTTTTAAAGGTTTTAAATATGTTAAATACTTCTACTTGGGTGGTTTTCAACCTTTAACCCATTTAATTATTTCTGTTAGTGGGGTTTGTGACTAATTTTTGAATAGCACATATAGGTGTAATAGTTTGAATTAATGAAACTAATGATTTTTTACTCTCTCTCTCTCTCTCTCTCTCTCTCTCTCTATATATATATATATATATATAATATATTTTTTTATAAAATATTATTTCTGTATATATATATATAATATATATATTATAATATAATATAATATAATATATATATATATATATACCGTATATATATCATATATATATAAATTATATATATATATATATATATATTATATATATATAATATATATAAATATATATATCATCATCTCATCTATTTATATATATATATATATATTATATATAAAGTATCTTTCTTTACCCCTTTAATTCCTTACCCTTCAGTCTCACTCAGCCCAATGATTGATTCACTCATTCTGAAATATCGGTATATTAAAAAATTCTCTTACTATATTTCGGTAATATTAAGGTTTTCATTACCTTTATGAAAGTCTCCTAAACAATGTATAGGATTTTATCTAGTGATATGTTCCTTTATTCTAAACACAAGCAATATCAAGATAGGTTCCCTATGACTAAATTTATCAACAATTGTCTATTTGGAAACCTACACCCCTTCTGCATCTTCCACCCTTTTGTTTTCCCTGCTACTCACTTTCACATTTTTTTTCCAGATATTCTAATTCTCAAATTTGGAAACCAAGAAACATTTTTTCCTTTGTTTTTTACTACTTTTCCTCATGCATGTAGTGTGGCTTACTCTTCTTCCCTATTCAAATACACTTCCTCTAAACTTTTCAAGACAATGCCTTTTTATTGCATATCATTTACATTCATTCAATCAAGCAACTGAACATTCTACTCAGATACCAACACCAATCAAGTTCACAGTTCCACTAGAAATCCCAATCACACTTAGTGACTCATTGCACCTCTATTTTTCTACACACACAGAGGTTCTTGTACCAGATGAAATCTTTGTCAAAAATGAGTTTAAAATGATTTCTTATTGTTTATATTTGATTAAATTGTAGTATAAATGATTCTCGATCAAAGATTATTTAAAAAAGGCTAAATTTAACATC
>JABUQX010071996.1:7500-45000 GCA_015478945.1 Trachelipus rathkii | reverse complement strand
ATATATATATATATATATATATATATATATATATATATATATATATATATATATATATATATATATATATATATATATATATATATATATATATATATATATATATATATATAGCAGCATGTATATGGTTCGATTATCCTGGTCATATATCTTAAAAACTACAATAAGTACACTAAAAGTGGGAAAACATTTAGAATTCATGTAAAGTTTTAGTTAGGAAACACCTTTAAAAAAAAAAAAAATTTGGTTTTAAAAGTGAATAATCTAAGGAGTAGAAGACTAATTTTCAACTTATTTTAATTAACGTAACCTTACGTTGGCCTTTAATGTTGGGTGGTGTTTAAAACCAAAGACTACCCAAGGGCTGACCGCAGATGGCAGGAGTTTGGGTCTCAGGCCTTCCCAGAACGGCAGGGTAGGACATTTTCTCCGGGAGATCTCCGAACCCCTGCTCTTGGTATTCCAAGTATTGCGGGGTTCCTCCGTCCCTTCTACGGGGTGGGAGCATCCCATACCCTGTCTGCTCGAGACCTCTACTGTGCCGTATATATATATTATATATATATATATATATATATATATATATATATATATATATATATATATATATATATGTAAAATTATGTTTATCCATATATGTAAATAAAATTTGTTATTGATATTTACGTATGTAAAAATATGTATTTATATATATATATATATATATATATATAAACCATATGATATAAAACGTCGATATAAAGAACTAATATATATATATATATATATATATATATATATATATATATATATATATATATATATATATATAGAAGTATATATATATATATATATATATATATATATATATATATACATATATATATATATATATATATATATATATATATATAATCATTAAAATAATCGACCAAATAGGTGTCGATCATTTGGCATTGTTCATTTAGTGTGTCGACGGTTTGGACGAGTAATAGAAAATTTTGTCGACCATTTTACCTATGAGAAATTATTTGTCGACGATTTGGACAAGTGAAAATTTTGTTTAATGTCCTGTCGACTATTTTTCCTGTTGACCAATTTTCCTGTCGACGATTTGTAGTCCCTGTCCCTGACCGACCGCCGAGGACGTCCACACTGTCAAATAAGAGCGAAATGTATGTTCATCTGCTGTACAAAGTCTGTGCTTCCGATCGGGAGACTTTAGACCTGGCTATTTTTGGTCTCGAGACACGCCCGTAGACGGGATTGGTCTATAGACATGTCTACGTAGACAACCTGAGACACGTCTCATAGACCAAAATCGCGCAACATGTCTACTAGTGTGTACTAGGCTTAAGACTAACTTCAGTATTCTACAATCATTTAAGATGCACCAACCTTCAAAACCCTAAAGAAAGGTCCGGCCACTTATGCGGAGTCTCTCTAACGGAACATATATCCCTCAACCTTCCAACTATATCAACTAACTTCAACTATACATCAATGGAATAAAAAAATAACACAGGAAACTACACAATATTCTCACAAAATACAACATATACATATCACTAATTCAAAAAACAAATATCCTCACTCCATACACACACTTATCAGAGTTCACAAATTACACAACACTCAGGAAAGACATAACCTCCTCCCACACTGAAAAGATGTTTCTCCCCGACTCTGGACGACTCAGGTTACCTTCTACTAGACTGCTCGACTTCGACTAACATTAGACGGAACCAATCTATAGTTTCTCTATCAGACCTCTGGGCCAGGCTTGCTAGGGTGGCACAATATCTTGAGGTAGCCCTCTTCTCGTAGGAGTGGAGAGGGGAGCAACAAAGTAAAGTATAAGTGTATATATATATATATATAAAATATAAATATATATATATATATATATATATATATATATATATATATATATATATATATATATATATATATATATATATATATATATATATATATATATATATATATATATATAAAAAGAAATATATATATATATATATATATATATATATATATATAGAGAGAGAGAGAGAGAGAGAGAGAGAGAGAGAGAGAGAGAGAGACAGGCAGACAGACAGACAGACAGACAGACAGACAGACAGACAGACAGACAGACAGACAGACAGACAGAGGCAGAGACAGATAGACAGACAGACAGGGGGTTACCTTTCACTGAAATGCCTGCTTTCAATCAAGAGGGATGGTAAAAATTGGTAGGAAGTGAAGAAACAGTTTAAGGTCAGGTGCCTTAATTCTTTATAGTTTATGCCACTAGTTTTGAGAACTATATAAGAAATACCAGCCAGACTATACTCCTTTTATTATTAAGCTCAGATAGAGCAGTAAATAGATCTTTTGTAGAGATAAGCTATAAGTGATATTGAAAACGACTGAGAAGGAGAAATAACACCAGAATCATTTAAAGTAGAATTAAGGGGAAGCGTATGAGGGAAGAGTTGAGCTTTAATGGAAGGTAAACTTTCAGTAATGCCGTCAGAAGAAAGTAGAGAAGGATAGGAAGAGAAAACAAAGCTAAAGAAGACCTCTTTTTTTTTATTACAAAATGCCACAAAGAATGGAAAAAAGGAATAGAAAAGAGGCAATTACATTTCCAAATAGAAAGAAGTTTTTGATACTTCAGAAAACACCTTCTGAAAATTTTCCGAAATTTCCTCCCAAAATAAATTACCCCTAATATAAAATAATATAAAATAATATAAAATAAGTTACCCCTCCGAAGGAGGGGTAAGGACTCAGCCCTTCGGGCTGAGCACCACTACATTCACAACTGAGAGCTTAAGGGCGGTTCATATAGAACTGAGTACTAGATAATCATGTTTAGGGCTGAATGCAGACCCTATTCCTCCATATTACTCTATTTGAAGCAGCTGGTATATTACAGTGAGTAGATATCAAATACGTCCTCAATGTATATATGGTTAGTACTATCGCTCTCATATCTTAATAGTGAGGTGTGACTATACTGATTATCAACATTAACTTATACTATTATTAGGACTAGTGGAGTTCGAGTACTATAAAGCTGCCAATAAAAATAAGCTTATAAACTAATGTTGTTGCCTTTAACCATTTCAGTTACACTTGAACTCCCTCTATCTTTAGATAAGTAGTAAGACAGTATCGAAGTTGAGTTCATTAATCTCTATCAAGTAGTACCATAGATACACGCTAGCGGCCAAGTGTCCTTCGAGGAGGCAGGCTTGGATCTCCGACGTACCGACCTGTAGGCACAAACACCTATATACAGACCCCTTATCGCTCAAGACTGGGTGCTAGTAAATTTCTGTCGCTCACGATATTGTCGCTGATGCACATTTCGCGTACCTATCGTCCGCTGCTTTGGACTCAATTTATGTTTTTTTTTGTTTAAATCACGGCCCTAGCTAGTCCTGCATAATCACAAACACAAATCATGATATAATCGTGTGATGTTAATAATCAGCAGTTCTTATCTTAAGTTCTTGAATAACAGTCGTAAGGTACGCACTGACAGTGAATATGTGGAGTCCGCCTGCGAGACCATCACTTAAGACCTTGCGTCGGTAGGCAGTTGACTCACTGGATCCAGCGTATAAAAAGTTTGAAACGTCGTCCTTTTATTCCGAAGAAAGAATGTCAACTTATGTATTTAATCGTTTACATTAATATCTCAATAAATTACTCATAGCTTGAACTTAAAATTCAGTGCATCAAAAGTAATAAGAAATCCAGATATGAAGTGAAAGTAGTAAACACGACAATAATATAAATAAAGGATGAACTTGTTCCGATTGTACATAGCCCGCACATGCCAGTCCGCAATTTAGAAGATTGGTCTAAGACCACTTTTTTATGACAATGTACGTTTATTTTTATTAAAATTTCACTTTTGTGAAAAATTTTTCACTGCATCTCATATGTTCCAATCCCATCTTCTCATAAATCATATTCTTACAATTAGATATTATACCCTCAGTAAAACTGTCATATAGATAATTACGTATACTCACGCATGCAAAACAATTAGCTCCGGTCACGAGAATGGCTCATCCAATCTCTCCGATCAAATTCTAATATCAAGATAGACCTTAATTCATCAGGGACCAAGTCTAGGCCACGTTTTTTGCCACTAATAATAGACTGCTTTCGTGTATACGTCATAAAATCTTTATGCTACTCAGTATCTAAAGCCTCAACATCATCGAGTGTTAATCTCTTCCACCGAAAATTAATAATTATAATCGATCCACTTTTTCATATCTCCATATTCGAAGTTTAAAAACAACCTCACATCTTTAGTCAAAAAAGGGATATTGTCTAATGAAGACAATTTCTCTTTATCCTAAAACCCACATTACTCACCATGCCTTATATATTATAAGTTTCCAACTAAAGCGCTAATCTCAAATCACATATTTACTACTCTAAACAACCACTACAGCCTTGGTTCACCTTCCTATACATATATTATTCAAACATTGTCTCAATGATAATAATACTCAATTCGCAAAACAACAATGCGAGTGCTAACCGAGATCCATCCCCTCACAATACTAATGTTTTACGGCAGGTTGGTGTGAATAGGATGCACTATCCGATTAACACGTGCTTTTTCCTTGCCATCCATCTTCCTCATACAGATATATATTCCTTCTACAATTCACATCAGATATCAGATTCATACTCAAATTTCAGGAAGCACAGAGCGAGCTTTAACTGCGGATACACGACGTTTTCTAGTCGTCAACAAGTCTGAACCAACATGCTACATCTACATTGCAGTCTTACAAAGATAACATACTCGAGTATCTACCTGTGATAGTAAGGCAATGAATCTCAAATCGATACCACTCACATTTTTCATTTATATTGAAGTTAAAAAAAACTCAACATTTTTCGTAAAAGTGAAATTCTATGAAGGGAAATTTTGTACCCATAATTTCTAACATTTTAAAAAATTATAAAACTTTCTAGAATATAATTATCCGATCTAAGATAAAACTTCTTTAGTACTCCGCTTTTTATTATATTTAATTTATCTCCTTATTTAAGATAACCATTGTTTGTTCTTTTTATTATTTTCTCCTAATTATCATTTTAGGGGACCTCGAGAATGCACCTCTCCTAAAGTGGAGACGTGCACTGGTCACCCCGCGCCATAGAGCATGCGCATATTTAAGATGTACTTTTATTTTTGATTAGCTATGTGGTAATTTCTTTTTATGCTTACACCTGTGAAATGAGGCTGGATGTGTGATAATACTCTATATAAATATGATATGAGATAATAATATGTTGCTACATTGGAGGTAATAGAAGTATTGATAGGTAATAAAGAACGCTAATAAGCTAGTATAATTTAGTCACTGGATACTGTAATATATATTATAATATACATATAATTAAAGGACAAATAATAGGATATTATTCATAAATATATATATTATATTTATAATATATATATATATATATTATATATATATTAATATATATTATAAAGAATATAATATATATATATAATATATATAATATAATATATTATATATATTACTATAATATATATATAAGTTATTAGCAATGTTAAAATTTGATTTAACTAGTAGTAATATGACTTATAATAATCCCTATAGTTATTGATGAGGTAGATATATTGAGTAAACTTATTTATAATATAACTGTAGGTATGCTAGATACACACCATAACTATATATATAAATAATATGAATATGTATTTAGTTAATTGGAATATGAATAGCTATAATATTTTGTATGTTATATAATAGGATGTTTATGTTGTATATATTAAAATTATAAACATTTCCAGTCAATATTTTATTCTTTATTCAGGGCATCAGTAAAATTTTAGTAAATCTTCCTATGGTATTCCGGCCGGACGGTTTATAATTAAATATATATTTCAATAAATATCCCTGGAGTCTACTTGACCTCGTGGAATTCTCCTAGTAATCCACCTTACTATGTAGTTTTGCATTAAATGGTAGGATAGTATAGCATATTTTTAACCACTGTGAATTTATTATATCAGTGTACGGATGATATAGAGTGTATGCGCATAATGTCGAGTTAAAAGGTAATAATTAATATGATAGTCATTATGTATTATAATGTATAAATTGTACTGATAAAGTTATATAACTGATTGAAGTCTCACTTTCTCAAAAGAAATATGCTTTGGATATTATATATATAGTTATAGATTAATAAATGAGTAAAATACTAAAAGTGCTTTTACTATAGAGAAATACAAGAGGTATAATGAACTATTGATTTGAAATGTGTGTTGTCAATGAATGAACTTACAGGCCGCCATAGGAGCTCGGTTCTAGAGAAGTGAAATGCGCGAACAAGGTAAAGATATTCGACGAATATATCGGATGAACCTCGCTTAGTAGAGAGATGGATTTTGTATTATGTAACTAGAATGAAATGTATGTGTAGAGTATGTGGAATATGAAACGTATTCGAAACATACTATGACACATGATGTAAACGAGTAATATAGGGATCGTGACCCTATCACTGAATAATGTTGAAGCATGTTAGTAGTGAGGTATAGTTATATGATGTTCAGATAAAGAATTAATAGTCATTTTATGAGTAGTATGATATAGGTTATAATAATATAAGCTTAGAGGATATATAGGATTAAATGGTATAGTCCGTAGATTATAAACTATTTTAAGAATAGAAAATATATCTAGCAGGTTGATATTTTATTAGATGAACATTACTGGTGAAAATTGATCAATAGTCATTATCAATTGGATAGTCGATATATATCGTCGATGGAGTGAGATTGATTAGAAAGAAGAGAGTTGAAGAGTTGTGATAATAGAAGCGGCTCTTATGCTAATGGTAGTAGGATAAAACTTATATTTGCTTTTCGCAGCGGAACTTTTTGAGAAAGAGTTGTATTGAAAACGACTAATAAAAATTAGAAATATACCCTTAATATAAATGATTTTAAGAGTGAGAATAAGGGGAACTTGCTTAGGGAAATGTATAGAGGTACCATAAGTTTTTATTGAGTATTGTAGGGAGGTTTAATATGCTGCGTTCATATATTCCATGATCTATAGAAAGGAGTGTCGAGGTGAGACAATGACGTACTTTGCAGCAACTTGTATTGGATTGATGCGAATGAATGGTGTCGTAGCATTTTAGGAGATTCTGGTAAGAGGATAGTGTGGATCGAAATTTCTTTAACACATGATCAAACAATATATATGAATAATGATAAAGTAGAATAAAAAGGGAAATTTTATCAATTGTAGAGAAAAGTAAAAGATATATAGAAATTATATTGAAATATTATAGTAGAATTTTTACATGAATTATGCAACAAGTGTAATAAGGATAATGGTTAGGAGATAGGAAGAAACCTCAAATTAATGGACAGGTAGTTAAGTGTCTATGATAAGGTTGTTGGTGAAGGCTTCACTAGAAGAATATTATACATAAAAAAAGAATCAACTGGTTGATTTAGACAGGGAATAAATGAAGCTTGTATAATAAATACTAAAAAATGAATAATTAAATTAATACTAATAGGGTGTCAATAATAGAGTGATAAGAATATTAGATTGAATTATATGAGGAAAATTTAATTATTTAGACAAGGAATAATGTAATAAAATGACAATGAAGTAGTTTTGCTAAATTTACATCCTTTAAGAGATATCAAGAAATATCATAATTTTGTAATATATATATAAGATAGAGAATTAATATATAATATAGACAAGATGAAATTACAATTAATGAGTATTTGGAGTCATAGGACCGGAAAAAATGGTGTATAAGAACAATAAGGATGAGGAGGAAAAATGGATTAGTATGAAAATCGCAGAAAAGGGAGAAATTAGCCCTAGACCTATATTATATGTTTGGTGGAATGTTGGTTAATTGTGTAGTGCTAAATTACTGAAGGATTGAAATTATATTAAAGAAGATTAATGCATTAAGAATAATAGATGCCTAAGAAAGAAGAGTATAATAGTTATCCAACATTATCAGTGCAGTGACGAGCTGATTATATTGCCAAGGACATCTTAAAGAAAGTGATCGACGGTTGTAAGAAAACAACGTCTGCTTACCAACTATCCACACACCATCACACAGTAGAAAAATTGAAGTCGACAGAGTATTGTATGGTAGTAAGGTCTGGAATAATTGAAGCACAGTGCATCACGATGTTTACACCTGGATTGTATGAAACTTGAGAGCGAGATACCAATCCACTGTATTAAACTTAACGTTGAACAGGTGATTCTATAAAAAATACAGATTGAAATAAAATATAGCAAGCAAGCTATTCGTAATCCCACAATTTAAGGTGTCAAAATATTAATAAATCAACTTCCTATATTAGTTCGATGTTAGGTACTATAACTTGATTTTGGTTTAAACGAAAAATTCTAAAATATTAATGAAGAAAAAGGTAAGAACAAAAACAACATGATGCAGGGGTATTATTATAAATGAGATTTATTATAAAATATTAGAATATGATCAAGTTCGTGTGAAGAGGAAGAATTAAAATGATATAAATAATATATCTTGAGTCCTTGGGGAAGAAGATAATATTAGTAGTATTGGTTAAATGTAAAAAATAAAGGGTCAGAAACTATAAAGTCGACTTGATGTTACTGACTGCCTATTTAGTAGGTCTTACTAATATATTAGTATAAAGGTCTAAGACTTATAGGTCCTAATTAAAATGGTAAGTTTTTTCTTACCTGTAAAGAAGTGTGTTTATTTAATTTGACTAAAATATTGTAATGGCAAATACAATTTAGAATGAAGAAAATATGGAATCCTCAGGCGGCAAATTAAAGATAAAAGTATCATTACTAAGAAAGATCTCTAAAACGATTTATAAATTCTATATTAATGGATAAAGGATGGGAGATAATACTTTAAGTAGGTATGTTTATGGATTGTTTTGATTAATATAGTTTAAGGTTAGTTTATATGAGAATAGATAAAATTAATATATAAAAAACAATGTAAGGTGAATGAAAGGATCTATATAAATATGATGAAATGACTCAGTTTTACTGTTGAAATGTCAATCTTCTAAAAACAACTTGGCAAGGACTTTTGATCTTTAAACCTGATATGGATTGAAAGAAGACTCTAGAAACACCACTGGTGGTTACACAACTGCTACCAAATGCTATGCACAGAAATGTTAATTCGATTAAATGGCGGTAATTGTGTATACCAACTTGAATTGTATGTGAGCAACAAATTACAATTTTACAGATTTATATTATAAGTAGATCCAATAAAAATGATTGCTGCAAAATGAAAATATATAGATATGAAAATGTAAAATTTTATGAAAAAAAATATAAATTATACTCATTAAAAAATAAAGAGGAGAGCCGAGTGAGCTTTAGAAGCGGATAATATGAGAGGTAAGTCATAACATCGAAAAGACAACGTACTCCGATTCTAGGAAGAAAACCACGAAACACAAAGATACAATGAGCTCATTTTCTCGGGTAAATGAAGTAATGCTCAGAGATTAAAGGCAGGATCAGAACCAATGAGTTTTCAGCTCGGTTGAAGTTAAAATGGCCGGACACGTGAGACGAAGCGGCATCCCATGTTATGTTGTGAAGTTCGCACGCCAAGGGTGGGAGCAGGACCACACATACATGTTATACAGTTTTGCTGAGGATTGGAGTGGCCGGTGGGGAACACTGCTAAATTTGGGTTAATATCGCAAGCTGACAGGCGGGGAAGCCAATTAGAGAGTAAAAGACAAAAAATAAAAAAAATAGAGTAAGGACAAAAAGAGAATAAAGAGGTGGGACTGTTATGAAAGTCAAATAAGAACTCAAATCATAGGATTCGAAGAGAGAAATTTGTCGATGACGAGTTAATAAGTAGAGGTAGAGAAGAGAAAGGATAAGATAATAACAGAAGAGTGGAAAACAATGGCGGGTCTAGTGTAAAAGTACCCAAAGTGGGGTCAAGAGAAAGAAGATACGTTAATTATAGACGGCAGCTATAGTTGAAACCGCAATTAATTTCATGTTGAAGCACAAAGGCAAGCCTGTCCCGGCTGGAAACCAACTCTACTTAAATTGATATGGAACGAACTTAGAAATCTTAGTATAAAAAGGAAAAATCCTATACGACGAAGAGAAAGAAAAGTCCCTTATGAAAGCTTGTAGGAGGTTAAGATTATGTTTGATTTGCGGGAAAACGGAGTATTCTATATTATATTTAACCAGAGGGTGGCGGCAAGAAAGGCTGTAGGGGACTGATTTCCTTTTTCGGGTAAGTATATCATATCATCTGAAATAGAGATATAATATAGATCAATTACATAGGTGAAATTGCTGTAAGTGTAGAAACGACGAGTGGGACACGTAACCTTCCCAATCGGCAATTCTGAGACCAACCTTAAAAACCCGCTAACGCTTGAACCGAAAAGCTACCCGATTAAATCCTGGAGAATATTGCAAAGACAAGAGAGAATGAGAAGCATTCTTCTTCTTATATAACAAGAATCGTAATAAACGAATCATCGACCAGGGCAGCCAGGGATGGATGCGGAGACACTTCTTCATCTCGCAGAATGACTTGAGATCACACTTCAAACCTCTGTAGAGTCACAAGTGATCCCAATTGATTAAAAGATGATTAAAAGTTTCAGTGCAAGAGCATTTGAAGGAAACAGAGATAAAGTCGAATCAACTGGAAAGAAACATCGAATGATTTAGAGAAATACAAGAGCCTTGGAAAAAGAACATGAGACACTCAATAGTTGCCACATAGCTAAGACGAAAGAGGTAGACTGGCTTTTTATGCAGGTACCATGTGCTGACTCATCAGTACACGAATAAAATCAAGGTAATCCCAGAGGTTAGTATGTAGGAGCGTGATTTATTGTAATGATACTTAAGAGATGAAAGTTCTAGACCGGCGATAAAGGAAACACGGCAATTCAAAATTATACTGTGGCCACACGAAAATCAGAGAAAACTGACGACATTTTCAAAAATAACGCTCAAGTCCTTATTACTCCATTATCCACTACATATCAAATACACATCAACTAGCAAAAAGAAGAGGTGAGACCATATGCACAAAGAACGGACGACAGGACTTGATTCGAATGTATATAAAATTGTTCTAAAAAGGTGTAAAGGCCAAAACACGAAATGGATGAAGCAGTTGTCGAATAGAGATTGAGCGATCAATTCAAGAGAACGTAAGCTGACGGAGGGGGAGATGCAAGCGTCAACCATCGAGCGCGCACACCCGGACCCCGCCATGGACAACCAAAGTGATCTCCCCATAAATTCGTTGATATTGTTATCGCTCATTCAGAATCAGTCAATAAAAACACAGAAAGGGAGAGGGAAAGAGAACCGTCTAATCAAATGGCAGAAGGAAAAACCTCCTAAAGTAAGTCCTTTTACAGCAGCCTGAAAAAAAAATAATCAATTACTATATCAGATATATCGGTTGAGAAAAAAATTTCTTCAACCAAATAATTTTCATGATACGATAATCTGCAAGAGAAAGATATTCGATTCACACGGAAAACATCTTATACTACCTTCTTGCATATAGAGTCCAGAACATTATACGATCCCGGATATAGTGTCAGAATAGGTCTGCCAATTCGGAGTAGAGTAAGAGAAGAAGGAAAAAAAAAAGTTACAGTTTATTTCCTTCAAATTTAAAATTTTTTTTTTCAGATTATGGTGGACAGCGGCACCATTACCATCACCGATAAAGGTATCGGAATGACCTCCGAAGAAATTAAAAAATACATTAACCAAATTGCGTTCTCCGGGGCTCTTGAGTTAATGGAGAGACTTCAACGAAAGTTATCGGACGTTCCAACGAAAGAGAGAGAAAAGGAGGTACGAGAAGGGAAGGAGGTGAGATGATCATACAAGAGAAGGAGTAGGCCTATACCCTATAGGGGAAGAACAATTTGCATGAAATATACCTATCGTATTTATTTCAAAATAATTAAGATATTTAAAAAAAGAATAGAAAGTATACCTATGTAATTACAGACAATACAATGTTTGATGTTAAATGTTTAAATTTCTTTATAATTAAATTTTAATTCAAATTAGATATGTTTTTAAACTTTATATGTGAAGATTTTCTCTTACTCGAAGCTTTATTCCTCCCTGTAAAATCACCTCCACCTTCTAATACTGGGCCTGATTTAGTGTTGCCTTAAAAACAAAAGTAATATATATAAATAGATATATATATACTAATATACTTATATATATATATATAAATATATTATTATATACTATATATATATATATAATATATATTATATATAATTATATATATATAATATAATCAATATAATCATAGAGGCAAATTTGTCAGAACTTACTGTGACTAGTGGGACGGTATATAGGTACAACCACTCACAAGGATAGAGTAAAACCAGAACCTCCTAAGTTTCCTGATCACGCAAATTTTTATAATTATGAAAATTAAATTTAGGTATATTAGGTTAAGGTTAATTTAGGTATTGAGTTAAGGTTAGGTTAGATATACGGTCACCTACGGTAGTCACAGTCACAGTTTTTTATCAAAATGCATATATATTACATAATAGTAATATATAATATATATATATTAATAATGATATCATTATTATGTTGAAAATATAACCATTGCATTAGATTTATTTAAAATTAATAATAATAAGTGGAAATATTATAATATATATAAATAATAAATATATATAATTAATATATATATATAATAATATATATATTATTTACTTTAAAAGACTTGAAGTAGTTGGACATAATTAAATAATTAACAATATAGGGTAAATAATTAACTTTTTCTTATTAGAAAAAAAAAAAAACAATTTGTTATATCGTTTTTCCACTTTATAAAAAAATACCTTAATAAAATTTAATTATAATATATGTAATTTATTAATATATATATATATACTCATATAAATAATATTATAATATTATTATATATCATATATATATATATAATATTAATATATTATATATAAATATGGGTATTGAGGCATGATATAGTAAATAAATTGTTTTTAAACTATAAGATTACTAAGTGCAACAGGTTTAGTAAAGAGAGGTTATCACCATTATAGCCTAGTTTAGCAATGGCCAAATAAAATAATGTTAATATATGTGATATTTTTCGTTGTAATTCGAAAAATGTAGGCGTTTTTGGGTCCAAAACTAAACAATGGGTTGAAAAATGACTTAATAGTAATAGTGCCTAACGGTTATAGACCCAAAATTTATACCCTTATTCAGGAATCTTTGGTTTGGACCTCAATCATGCTGGCTACCCTTGCGATCTCGAATTTGGTATCTTGTGTTTGAATTGTTTAGGCTGATATTGACCGCATGAGTATTGGTAGCAAATAAATAGAACAAAGGCACAGTTGAAAGTGGTTTGATACTAAAAAATTTAATTTAAACAAAACCTAATTTTTTTCAAAAATTTAACTTTTTAATTAATCTACTTTAATGTATGTCATTTTAAGCAGAGCGACCTTATCATGGAAACAATCATAAAACAAATACTGAAAGATTTAAGTCCAAATATATTTAGCAATCCAAAAATATATACAAATAACTCTAGCAGCTGGACATACTGTACTAATCTTAAGCCATTTATAATGAATAAAACATTACCAGTACTACAAAATCCTGTAAGCAAAGAGGACCATCAGTGGACTTCCAAGTAGCCTCAAACATCTAATCGGTAAAGACTCTAAAGTGTCCTTGCCAAGTTAGTTAGTAATAAGCATGACAATAAGGTAAAATGATATATTTATATAATTATTAATATATTTGATATTATATAATATATTAATATAATAATATTATATATATATATATATATATTATATATAATATATATATATATCAATTATTAATAAAATAAGACTTGGTTTTTTTATAAATGTATTTGTTGAAGTATTTAAATATCAGTTTTACCTCATTTAAAAAAAATTACATATTGTATTGGGTCTGTCATTTTAAAATATATATATACCGCCCTTTATATTATATATATATATATTTATATTATATATATTAACTAGATTTACATATTTATATTAATTCTATATCTGTGTATTTTAATATAATATATATAATATATATAATATATATACTATACTATATATTATATATAATTATATAATATTATTTATATATATTAGTAATATATATACGATTTTCCGGGTATAAACAAGCATAAAATCGAAAAAAAAAAAAAATGGATTGACTTATTTACTAAATTTTGCTTATTTACATTAAAAAAGGGGAATTTCTTCTGTTTTAAATTTTTTTATCTATTTTATGTCTTTAGAATAGTATTTTGTTTGAATTCAGACATTTAATGTCTCATTTCTCTTTTTTTGTTTTCTTTTGTTTATGTTCAGTCTTTGATTCCATGTTTATTATCAACATGGAATTTCAGAAATACAAGAATATTTTTTTATTTTATTAATTTCTCTTTTTGATTCTATATTTAATTTCTTCTATTTCCTTTTTTCGTTATTTTTTTTATTAATATTATATATTTCTATTTTCGCCTCAGAATCATCAAAAGGTAGATATTTCGTCGATACGTTCTGATCCCAACAAAGTCTTGTCGATATTAATTTTTCTTTTCAGCTTGGATAGGGTTCAAGGCCTCTTGTGAGTGTCCATGATTTCGCCATAATGTCGACTATTTAGGTTGACCCAGATAATATTATCATTTCTTGTCTATATTTAAGACCTAAAAAACTTATTTTATAAATGGTTGTGATGCTAATTTCCTTTAAAATTTTGCTTCCGACTTGCGGTTATTATTATTTATTTTATTATTATTATTATTTATTATTATTATTATAATATTATTATATATATTATTGATTATTATTATCTTTTATTTAATTATTATTATTATCTTAGTATATTATTATTATATTATTATTATTATTATATATATTTATTATTAAATTTTGGTCTATTTAAATTTCATTTTGTTCGTCCATCTATAATTATTATTTTTTATTAATCTCAATTACTATCAAAAACAACCAATAATCTATTATAATAACTGATTTTAATATTTATTCTTAGTTATTATTATTATATTATTATTATATTTTTTTTTTTTATATTAAGTATTATTTTTTATTTAGAATTCTTTATAAGGACAATATTTAAAATGGCAATACTTGCTCCCCTAACCCTTAAACTTATCAGAGTGGAATATAGATTGCCAAGGGTCCAATAAACGTATATTCCAATTTTTTATTACTTTTAAACTCTTTCGTGTAATTTCAGAGAATAGCAAATTGAAAAGTTTATTATCTATAACTTAGGCCTCCCTCTCTTTCTCTATCTTATCTCCCTCACGATTATATATATATATAATTATATTATATTATATATATATATAAATAATATATATATTAATTATAAATATTATAATATATTATATACTATATATATATAAATATTATATATATGTAGTGATGGGACGATTAATCGTCATCGTCATCGTCAATCGGCAAAAATCAGCATATTTTTTTCAATCCGTTCATCCGTCATCGTACATCGCAAATTTCGCCCGATCTATTTTGGACCGATTAATTGAACAATTTTAATAATTGTTGAATTTTTAAATTAAAACTCAAATAAGATAATAATAATAATAATAACATTAATAATAATGCAATAATATAATAATAATAATAATTTAATTAAATAATAATCAATATATAATAAGAATAATAATATATAATAATAAAAATAGTAATAATAATAATAATAATAATTAATATAAATAATAATAATAATAATAATAATAAATATAATAATAATAATAATTAATAATATAATAGATAATAAATAATAATAATAATAATAATTCAAATAATTTTATATATAATATATATATATTAATATACTATATATATATCTATATATTATTTATATATATATATATATATAATATATATAATATATATATATATATTATTAAATAATTATTATACTATATATATATATAATACTCCTCTCTCCTATATATACTAATACCATTTTGCTTAAAGTATTATAGACATTTTCCAGTGCCTAAATTCTTGTTAATGCGTTCAATATTCAACACTCATCCTCCCAGACAACATATTATAACACATTATATATCCACACCCCTCATTCTACGACAACATCTTACAGACATTCCCTATTTTCCCCTTTAATTTTCCCACATTTGAAAAGATACCTCGCCTTCTTTAGGGAAAGAAAAAATGCCCACATCCTATGTCCTGCCGTGTATTAGAAAGTCGACTCAAAGGATCGGCCATATTTATTGTTGCTGGATGAAAGTTTATCTTATTGGTCAGGAATGTTAACGCATGCCTCGTAGAGGTCGTGATTCCATGTAAGCGCCCTTATCTATCCTAAAAATTATGAATCGTATGTATATGAAATAGTCAGAGGAATAAATGTTGAGAAGATGAGGAGAAGAGGTGATGGATTGCATTTAGAAAGGGCAATTTGATTTGCTCGCTGTTACTGAACAAAGAGAAAGGAAACGGTGGAAAAATGAGTGGTGTGGTGGAAATGTTGTTTGTGTTGCTGTGGAAAGGACATGAGAGAGGGATAGAAGGATTTGCAATTTCTGAAGAGTGAATTGTGGTAGAGAGCATTCGAGATTTTTGTGTGTGTAGAGTACTACGAGTCTACAAGGTTTAAAATTGTTCGAAGGTCAAAATTGTGTGGTTGCGACAATGGTCCATCTGAAGGGTAATGTTGAAGAGAAGTACGATTTTCTTGGAATAATCTGCAATGATTCTAGGTGAAGAACATTACACTTTTTACTATTTGCCACATATCTGCCATTCAAGGATTTTTTTTACAGTTGTCACCACAACTCACGGGCAGAGCGCTATTCAAGGAAAGGTTGTAGTACTCTCAAAAGTTCCCTCTAGCGCAAATTACGCATCTGAGAGCACAGACGCAGGTTTAAAGTGAGGAGATTAAATTCAGTCGGAAATACAGAAGATGAACGAGAATTTCACAGAACAGCGGTGGTGGGAAATGAAGGAAGCACCAAGCAACAAGCCTTGGAGTTTACCAATGTCAACACATATCGATCGCAGATACAGCACCCCTTGTGCTTACGAGGGGGTCGTAAGGTGTTGGTACGCGAGTGAAAGTTCCCTCGAGCACTTGCCGCTGGCGTACCTATAGGATAGAGACTAAAGCACCAACATCGCGCCTAAAGACCTAGAGGTCAAGGAACTGGAAGTACAGAAACAGTTTAAAGCCTGTTTGGCTTTGACTCGACCTGTCCAAGCAGGGTTGACATCAGGAGCCCCCCCCAGATATGAGAGCAAGTACACCATACATGGGCGGATGAGACCTCTGTATAGCGGAGCAACTGAGAAATGGAGAGAAGGTCTTACACAGCCTCAAACAGAACTTCCAGTTCTTTGGGGTGAGCCGCCCTAGCAACCGTTGGTGATTGTGAGTTTCCAAATACTTTTTATGTTCATGTTTAAGGGCCAGGATGTGATAATTGTCACACGGAAGAGACGAAGAACCGTCGAAAGAGATAGGAAAGTAGAAGGTATCTTGGAGAAGGAGGATTTGTAGAAGTTGGTTTTTAAAAGAATTGAATTTCACTAATTATTTCTATCCATCAAGCGACGAATGAAAATCGGAAAAGAGCGAAGACGAAGAGGCAATTCTAGAAGTAAAAGAGGCCAGCTATCTCTTATATTTTAAAGAAATGAGGATCAGATCATCGGACATACGAGTGCGTATAGAGGTTAGAAGTGCAGGTGAGAAGCATTTGAAAAGTAGGAATAAAGTAGGAGATAAGACAGAACCTGAGGAACAACACTATTGACAGAACAGAAGAAGAAGTCGCCCCATCAAAACAACTGATATTGAGCGATTTGAAAGAAAGCCTAGACATAAGTAAGCAAAAGAGAAGGAGGAAAACCAAAGGAGGGAGCTTGGAGAGCAGTGACGCATGCCATACCGGTCCAAATGCCTATTGGATTATGCCAAGCGCACACCACGCACAATCTCCCCGTAGTTCCTAAGAGCGAATCCTAACATATATCGGTTAGATAGGAATGTAGTAATCGCCAGTAAGAGCTCCGTGCAACGAATGACGATTGGAAGGAAGAGAATGGTTTTCAAGATGATCTAAGAAGAGTTGAGAAGGGTTATCAAAGATCTTAGATAGAATACAATAGTTAGCAACTATAGGGCGATAGTTAGGAAGGATCAGAGCGCTTCCTTTCTTTCGGATTAGGTTGGACGTGTGCGCCTATCCAACACTGAGGGAAAGTTCTAGTATTGTGACATAGAGAATATAGTTGAGCGAGGGCCGAAGAGATTAGCATTTTCAGTTGGAAGTTACAAAAACACAAATGATCAGATCGGAACTAAGCAGGAGGAAAGGGCAGATTTCAGAAGTTGCTAGAGATGAAGATTTGTCAGTAGGAGAACCAGGAGGTTAGCGCAGCGCACTTTGATGAAAGCCCGCTTATGCTGCGTCGAAGCAGTATTCCCACAAACGATTTTCTAGCGGAATGAAATTATTCGAGATGAATAGCAGAACGAGACATTTTTCCACCCCGATAGGCAACTGTCCTCTAGCCTGAAATGGCCAGGAAGAACAAAGCTCGAGTCGAACCATGGATTATGAGGAAGAAAAGATTTAGTTTTAGAATGAATAATGAGGAAAGAAAAAAATTAAGCATGACGAAGGAATGGAACATGGCTTGTCATCCATCAGCGATTTAAAGCTCCCTCCTTATCTTTTAATCTTTTTCTACATCCATCATTATTCCTTACGGAGGTAGCCAACTTTGGTATCATCTGCAAAAATTGAAACCTACATCTTAAGTCGCTGTTCTAAATAGTTATTACAGGTGATGAGGAAAGCCACTGACTAGGAATTCGTTACGGACACACAAATATGGTCCTCCTATTTCACATTAATAAATACTTAATTCATTTTTATTTGATTAAATATTATTTATATTATTATTATCTATTATTATATTATTAATAGAGTATTATTATTCAGTCCTTAATATATTATTATATATTATTAATATATTATTATTATATTATTATTATTATTATTTTTATTACTGAGACTTAAGAATCATAAAAATTATTGAATGAGCATAAAAATAATTTCGGGAGGGGTGAAGCCGCTGACCCCCCTGATCTCAGCCTGTATTAACTATATATAGTATATATATATATATATTATATATTATTATAATAATATCATATATATATTATTATATATATATATATATATATATATATTATATATATATATAATAATTATAATAAGTATATATATTATATATATATATATATATACTATATATCTATATTATATAGAGAGAGAGAGAAGAACGAGAGAGAGAGAGAAAGAAATTTTGAAACTATTTTTTTTTTCAATTAAATTCTCAATCGTCATCGGCATCGTCGAAATTTGCTGGAATTTTCATCGTAATCATAATCAGAAATTATTTTCATATCGTCCCATCACTACAATGGATAACTGTATATACTTTAATATATATTATATAATATATTATATATATATATAGATATATATATATATATTATCATATATATATTATATAATTATTTATAATATAATATATATATTATATATATATATAATATTATATATATATAATATATTAGAAGACTTATAGTGACGTTATTAGCATGATGATGAGGTACTGAAGATATAACGGAACAATAGAGGCATGCTTCCTTCGTTAGTAAGATAGTGTAGTATTACTATACTCCCAGAAAGAGCCTTTATCCAAATCTGTAGAAGTTACTTCTTCGTCTTCTCCTGATGCGACAGACAACTATTCTGAAGCAAGCTTCAGCATGTAAAAGACTTTGAAGGTACAATCCTGTATCAATTTTTCTGATAATAATAACAATCGTAAAAACATATAAAACTGTTAATCTCGTACGTGTTATATACTATATATATATATTACATATATATATATATAATATTAATATATATATTATATATATATAATAATATACTATAGTATAGATTATATACATATATATATAATATTATATATTATATATTATAAATATATATATTATTACATATATATATTTTACAGTCGGGGTTGGATCAAAGGGAAAGCTCTCGTAACACACAAGACTCTCGTTGTATATAATTTGTAAAGACAAATATGCCTTTTGACTGTACGGAAAAAAGGGGATGGAAACATTTTTTGAAAGGTTTGCAGTTCCCCCCCATTGTATTTCCTACCTAGTAGAACTAAGGTAAATAAATATATTTAAATTAGCTGTAAAATATTTTATTTAGGCCAATATGCAACCTAGAAGCCAGACGGATTAATTTTTTATAATGTTTACAGTTAAAGATCTGGTAGAACAAAGAACATACGATCATTAAAAGCCATTATGTCTAACAAGCTAAAAGGATCCTAAAAAAATTTGTCTTTAACAACAGATTATAGCAACTTATAATGAACTCAACAGAGGTTTATAATGTCTTACTCCCCATATTTATGGTAAAGTATAATATCTTGTTTATTATTCTTTACTTTTTATATTATTCTTGCCATCGGCAATGTCTGCTTCATAGAATTACATAAATTAAGATAATATAAATTATCATTATCTTTAACGTGAACCTATGCATACACATACGCACCAACACACACGCACCATATATATATAATATATATAATATATATATATATTATACTATATATATATATAATAATATATATATATATAATATATATATATATATATAATATATATATATCTATACTAGTATATATAATATAGTTGTGGGGTCCGTAATGCTGGGCTTTCTTATGGACTTGCGTCATATTCTTCTACTACATTTGTGTTTTCGGTGCATGGTATCCATCTTACCCCAGCCCTGTGGAGAGAAGGTGAGTGATGATGTTTTTTTAATATATAAACTACCTATATAGTATAATATATAAAGATATGAATAGACTATATATTATAGTATATATATAAATAGTAATATGTGTGTTAATTATATATATATATATATAATTATATAATTATTAGTAGTATTATATATATATATAATATATTGCAGATGTGGAAGATTCAAATTTTTCATCAGTTTGCTTAGGAGTAAAACAGTTACAGCCTCAGCATACTGCTGCGCATATTGCTGAAGATTTAAACTCTATGCTTGATACCTGGAGAATCAATAAACTGAATATTGTCTCAATTACAACAGATGCTGGAGCCAACATTGTTGCAGCTGTTCGAAGTATGTTTTCAGACAACTTGCATGTTCCATGCTTTGCGCATAATATCAATCTTGTAGTTACAAAAGCCATAGAAAAGTTACCTCGTTTTACAGAAATCAAGAACAAGGTTAAAGCCATTGTCAACTATTTTCGTCATAGTAATGTTGCAATGGACGATTTGAGACTGGAAGAAATTAAAGAAGGTAGAACTGAAGGAACCTTTCTATTTCCAATACAAGATGTGGTAACCAGATGGAATTCCACTTATTATAGTCTTGAGCGATTTGTCTTACTTTCTGGCCATATTGCTAAAATATTACTTTCTAATAAACATTGCAAAGCTCCTCCCATGACAACCGTCTCCTCTGAGGAACTTGCTCAAACAGTTCTTTGGCCAGACACTCTCTTATTTTAAAAATATTCGCAATCGCATACAAAAGAATTATCTAGAGAGACAAAATATTTAAACCGCGAGCATTGGTATATTCCCGATGGGTGCAATTGTTTAAGAAAAAAAAGACGATTTAATATAAACCCCAGGTTAGTGTAGATTTCATGTTAAAAGCAAAACTCTATGCCACCCTGTATAAATGAAAAAGAAATTAGGAGTTCTTGTGAAAAAAAATGATGCTGCAGCATGAACAATTCTCCGATCACAAGCATTAAAAAAACTGCATTTTCAATCTTTCTTGATTTTACTAGATTATTAAAAAATCGAGTTAGCAAAGTCCTAGGAGAATTTAAAAGGAGTGGAGAAATCAGTTCTCGCCTCCCCCAACTAGAGAACTGCATTTGAATTGAGGGTGACATCAAAAATGTCGACCTTTGGGATGTTCATGATGATAGATCGCTATGCTAAAAATACCCCAATGCCCCTAGCTTCACTTATGCAAAGAAGTATGCCACATGAAGTTAAAATTATAATTTAACATCAGCCTTTCCTACAAGAATAATTGATCCATTAAACTATTTTTGGACGACAGTAAAAGCATTCCCTGCTATGTTATAAGTAGCGCATGGAATAGTTTACTTGGTCACATGCATTCTGTGCCTTCGAACGGTACGGTTTCTTTGTGATTAAATTAATGTTTGTTAGACTGATACGAAATAGGGCTAACATCGATCATCTAATCAGTTTAGTATCTTTATGAGCGTTGAGGATAAATTTGGAGTTTATAATAATATATATAATATATAATATAATTATATATATATATATATATTATATATGATTATATTATATGTATTATATATATATATTATATATATATAATTATATACTATATATTTATATTATTTTACTATATATAATATTATTATATCAGGCCCGTATAATATTAACAACCTCATACCCAATATATATCAACACTAACACACACACATCCAGCATAAATAAATACATCTTATGAAATTAACAACAAACTCAACAACAATATCCCTAAGCAAACCCACTCTCATCATCTCCCACATACTCACCAACATATACCCTCAACTTTCCTCACATTACAATTTAAATAATAACTCTATTCAAACCACAAAATAAATGAGTCTAATAAATTCTTATGATTCACTCACATACTCAATCCATCCTCCCACTAAGAGCTCTAGTAATTCTCCGACATCTCTCGAATTTCAGTAGTGTCAAGCCTACAAAAGAATAAGCTCTCCAAACACTTTCAAAGTCACACACTACATACTACATCAGAGAAACCAACAAAAAAAATCATAAACCAAACTACCGCTCTCTCTCCTCTCTCTCTCATCTCTCTCAATCTCTCTCTCCTCTTATATATCATATATATATATACTATTAAATTTATTAATATATTATATATATATATTATATACTATATTATATAACTATATAATATATATTTATATATACTACTATATATTATATGTATAGTATATAATATATATATATATATAATATATTATATATTATATATATATATAATATATATATTATATACTTATATATTATATATATAGATAATATATATAATATATATATAATATTATATTTATAATATATATATATAATATATCATATATTTATATATATAGAATATTTTATATATCTATCTATATTTTTTATTAATATATAATATATATATATTAACTAATATATATATATATTATAATATATATATATTTATATATATATTTAAACGATATTTTTCAATCCGATATACGAATATATTTTTTCACTCATAAAATAGTTTCTAAATTTGACTATTTTTTAAAATATCGATATATCGATATATCGATATTTTTTAATAATATCGGCATGCCCTAATTGATTACTACCCATTATCAAGGCTGATACTATACTGAACCATAGTGTATTAATCATGATTATAGTTGAGTTAGCTTCTATTAGGATATTATTAACAAGTTCCCCCAAATTCACTCCGTCCCCCAAATTTAGAAAAAATATGTTACGCATCTTTTTGGATATCCGCCACAAATAAACGTCATAATCTACGGCTCCTCCTTTCATATTACTATAATATATATATATATATATTATATATATATCATTATAATTCTCTTTATTCATATTCTCATAGATATATATTTATATATATATATTATTATATTTATATAATATATATAGTATATATATTATGGTCATGCCTCTCCGAACCAACATGCATGTAACTAAAAACTTATAACAGCTACAGGAAATAACTAAAATTTTATTTAATCATTGATAACATTTTATGAAGGAAATTATAATATATTATTATAGATATATTATTTACTATTATATATATATATATTAATATTATATATATTATTATAATATATATATAAATATTTAATATTATATTAGATATATATTTATATATTTATATATATATTATATAATATATATTATATATTATTATATATTAAACGCTTTTGAAAAATTAAAATTGGTTTAAAAATATTGGAAAATCTGTATGAAATGTCATTTTTGAGAAGACGATAGGACTTAGCACCGGGACACGTCAAAGTTGCCAAATGTCGATTTTTTATTATACTTAAAGAAGATATCCCAAGGGTAAACCACAAAAGATGGACAGAGTCGGGGTTCTCGGCCCCTACCGGGGGACGACGCGGGGGACTTCGTCCTCCCCTTCTGTCGGCTCGAACCCCCTTAAAAAGGAAATAAAAAAGAAAATTAATATTTTTCTAAATACGAATAAATAAAAAAAATATTTGATTAACTTCAAAACTATATTTCAAATTGTAACAAAAGGCCTAAAAAAACGCTGCCAAACCTTTCATACTAATATTTAACGGTGTTATTAATAAATATTTAGAATAAAAATATCATTTTTTTAAGTATTTCATCGATGAAATTGCTTTGTGAAATCAAAAATGTTATTTATTTTCCTGTAGCTGCTAATTAGTTTTTTAGTTACATACATTATGCTTTCGGGAGGCTTGATATTTTTGGATCATATTTATATATATTTATATTTATATATACTATATAGTATATATTATTATATTATTATATATATATATATGATATATATTATATAAAAATATAAATATATTATATATATATATATATAAATTATAATATATATATATATTATATTATTATATAACTATAAATCTAATATATATAGGTGAAAATCCAGGTTAAAACACAAATATCCGCGCGTTTGAGCGCCTTTGTACATAAATTGTTTCGACAAAATCGTAAAACTCTGCGCAACAAATTGACACAAAAACATTATATATATATTATTAGTAGTATACTATTATATATAATATTATAATTATTATATTATATATATATAATATTATATATATAATATATATATAGTATATATATATATATATATATTAAATAATATAATATTATTATATATTATTATATTATATAATATGATAGAATATATTATTAATATATATATTATTATTATATATATAAATATTTTATATATATATTTATATATATATTAATATATATATTATATTAGATATATAAATATATAATATTATATATATACTATATATATATATATATTTATATATATATTTTTATATATTATTTATATATTATATTATTTATAATATATCAGGGCGGCTCGTGGCCTGGTTGCAAGGTTGCGCAACCACCATTTTATACAACTAGCAGTTAGTATGTAACATTTATTATTTTTTATTCTTTAAATTATTATAGATTTAATATAAAAGAAATTAAATTGCATTAATTTAAAAATAACACTCTCTAATGATTTTAGTTATTTAATGAAAAAAAAGTCATCAAATTTTTGGTTAGATGAATATCTTTATTCAATACGATTTGTTGCTCTAATCTACTAACCCCTTGCCCTTATTACACAAGTTTGTTTCTTTCAGGACAAGTTTCTTGTGGGGCTTTACAGATATTTCGTGGGGGGGGCACATAAGTATACATAATTTTACATAAATTAAGGATAATGATATTTTGCTCACTGCAGTCATCTAGTCTTATTAGTAATCTGTCTTACTGAATTAGTTAAAATCCGAAATATTTAACGAAATCTTGATAGTTGTATAAATGATCACATGCAATAATTTTGATGAGGGTGTTAGTAAAATAAAATAAATAAGGGTACGAAAGCATTATTATAGAAAATATTATAATTAAAATATATAATGATAATGATGTGACTTTTTCAAATAAGGAATAGATCTTTTTACAATAAAATAGTATTATATAATTATAATATATAATATATATATATATTTTATAATATATATATATAGCTATATTATATTACTATTATATATTAGATTATGTATAATATATTTTATATATATGATATATTTTTAATATATATATATATATATAATATAATGAATATATATATATATATTACTATTATAATTATATATATATTATATATATATATGATTATAATATATATAGATACTTATATATATTACTATATATATAATATTATCACACTTTTCCGTAGGCCGTAGCCCCGACGTTATACCTGGTACGTTGGGTTATTAGTATTAAAAAAGTACAATTAAAGGGATAGTATACGGCGAGTTCTCGTTCGTCATACAAGTTACTGTTTTTTTTTTTTTTTTTTAAGAAAATCCTCAGTTGACTCTCAACCTCGATGCTTATTTCATACAATGCATTAAGGTTTCTGTCAGCATTCTATTTCTTGTCTACTAGTTATTCGGTCATAGTATTGAACGAATCCTTTACCGAGCTGTCGTCTTACAGGATAAACAGGAAGGATTTCAAGATTTTTGTAAGCTCGCAACTTTTCCACGGTCCCTTTCCAATTTTCGACAATGGACTTTCATTCTGCTTAAATATTTTCGCTTTCGAGAATGAGAATGTGATATAAAATTGACTGGATATCTCGGTCCAGTATAACACCTTCCCGCATTCAAGCACGAGAAATCTGTCACAAATTTTTCTTAACTTCAATATCCACTTGTCTACTGTTCAAATTCCTGAAAATCAAATCTCATAGCAATATCATTTATCAATTGATTGTCATTGAACCTTCTTCTTCCCTTTAAATGCAGATTTTTCATAATCTTCATCAGCATCAGGCGCAACGTCAGATTGTTAATTTCAACCGAACGAGCTTTTATGTAAGTCACTATGACGTCCCCACACTGATTTGCAAGATTTTGCAGGGTATGCAATTTTGTGCCAGTAATTGGGGGGATGACTTTGGTCATACTAATGTCCTTCTTTTGCAAAGCATTGCTTAAGATAAGATGCACTAAGAATTTCATTCATACATAACAGGTCGACAAGGAACTTCTCATTCTGATTTCAGCAGATGCCCCCTTGCAAGTGATGCAAGGTCTGTCCTTCTTTGTGGATATGCCCGCAATTGACTTTAAGCTCCTGAAGACAGCATTCACTATCTTATAATGAGATAACATCTCACTTCAATGCTTCTTCTGGGAATCTTGAGGATTGTTTCAGACTTAGTATAATTAGCTATCATGAGACAATATTTTGCAGTTTGGATTCGAGTTGTTACCCCTATTTGTTATTGTCTTCAAATTATACAAAAAAACTTTTTGACCTTTTGATTTTTTATTACTGCAGGAGGCTCTGCCAGCTGGTAATATATGTGTTTCTCCAGAGTGTTATAGAGAAAACTCTTTAGATTGGTCTTTTCTGAAAGCCTTTTCTGACCCTCCAACTTTTCCAGCGAATATTAGAGCACCATAGTGCCAAAATTTACGTTATTTGTCATATTATTTTTCAGAAATCTGAGAGGCAGATCAACTTCCAAGAATAACTCTTATAAAACTTTCTTTGTCCAATGGTTATTTTTACAATTGACAAGAACTGATCTACAGGATTTTACCCTCCACCTACTTAAACATTATACTCCAGCTCATTCATTTCTTAAAGAAGTTGGGATCTCCATCTGCTAAAATGGAGGAATTTCTTGTTCTTCATGATTTTTTCAACTCACCTTTTCAAAATTTAGGGTAATTTTTATATTTTTACTTCTTTTTGGAATCAACCAGAAACTAAAAATGCGACAAAAGAGGTAGCCATTTTTCCATGTTTTAAATTTATTTAATCTTTTTTTTTTCTTCTATATTAATTTTTATCAAACTACCGTCTTCCAGTAGGGTCAAGTTACTTCTTCCTTTCCAAAAATACAACCCGCCAAAAGTTATTATTTAATTTTTAATACCTTTCCTATTAAGTTTAAAAAATATCTTCACTCTGTTGAACAATTTGAGCGTGAATCGGTTTCTTCATAGCCTGTCTCCTGAGTTTTTCATTTCTTACACTTATGTTGTGAGCTGTAAGGAGTGTTCAATTGCCTCTATTTCCCATTTTTCCAAAAGCTTTGGAAAGTTTGTGAAGTGAATTCAGCACCGTTGTTATTTTGTAGATACATTCTGCATCATTTTTCATGAAATTTGGCACAGTTTACAAAATGCGTCTATATTACATCTAAAAATGCTATGCCAGCACTTATATTTCTATTACTTCTGAATGGTAACTTTTGTTTAGGTGGACTTTACACGAACGCGCAGAGAACCTCAAATGAGGCCCACATACGCAAATTACAACAAATAATTGTGAGACTCAATAGAAATATTTGACTGACCAAAAGATTCATTATATAATATATACTATACTAATAAATATATATATATATATTAATTATTATATATATATATATTATAATAATATTATTAATATATATATATTTATATATTATATTTAATATAATTATATATATTATATATATATATAATTTATTTACAGAAGAAGCATGTCAGGGGGGGGGGCATTTTAATTTATATTATTATATAGATATATTATATATATATATATAATATATTATATTATTATTATTATATAAAGATATATATTATATATATATATTTATATAGATATTATATATATATATATACATATTAATATATATAATATATATATATTATAGATATTATATAATACTATTTATATTAATATATATATATATATATAATATATATATATAGTATATATATTATTATATTTATATATAATTATATTATTATACTTAGTATATTATATATATATATATAAATAAATATATATATTATGTTTTATCAATTGCATTAATTAAATATTCGTAAAAGTTTTGTTTAGTGAAACCTTAAATTATTTCATTTTCTATTTGTTTTTTTTTTTGTTTTTTTTTTTTCGTTTTTATCCGTTAAACATTTTTACCCACGTTTTTTCCAAGGTTTTTTATTCTTATAAAAGAGAGAGAAAATTTATATATAGTGGCTGAAAAACTACCCTTGAACAACCATGTGCCTTCTGTGGTTTCAATTTTACGCTTATAATAAGAGTACAAAACTACGACTACCACCAGAACGCCGGTCAGAGTTCCTATTGTAATTTAGTCTATTTAAAAAATGTTGAGCACCCAGGCTTTTTATGTTAAGTTGGTGCGCATTTCCATAATTGTTTTTGATTACATCTATAATTAAGGTATTTATATTAATGCATTTATGTTATATTTGATTGTATAAGTGGTTATCTATATTTTAATTATTAAAAATACGTAATTTTAATATAAGTATAAAATTATGATAAAATATATATAATAACAAATATATTTATAAACATTAGATAATATAGCATGATAATAAATATATTTATACTATATTATTTTATTAGTTAGTTATATATTATTTATCACCTATAATCAGAGTGATCTGGTGTAAAAAACTGTTCGTTTTCGTCAATGTTCTATTGTTGAATTTATTCCCGGATGTTAGTAAATTAAAATAAATAAGGGGTACGAAAACATTGATTAGATAGATAAACTAATAGTGTTTGAAACAAGTTTTCACCATGTAATGATAGCTAATATATTTTCGTAACTAACAACTGATGTAAAATTACTGTGAATTAGTAGTATAAATTATAAACAAAGAAAAAAATAAAGAGGAAATCATAGTCCATTATCTACGAATATAACAATTTAATTAATATTATAATAAATAATATAATGGTATTTACACTCATTTGATTTCTATGTATAAGTTTACACACTAATTGATTGACGTATTGGAATTGATTTGTAAGATATAACGAGTAGTATCTATGAAATATTATATATATCTATGAATACATACTATAAATAATATACCCGGACCGTGATACTATAGATATATATATTTAGTGATGGACAGAATTTAATACGGAAATGCTGGGCAAGTCGTGTGAAATCGGTTTTACACACATTATGGAACTATCGGCTGCTTGTTTGCAGAGTATATCGCTCTCTCGCGCAATTCGGAATCGGGAATGCGGCAGAAGAATCTCAAATAGTAATATCTCTGGTCTCAAGCTTTTGACGCGAATATCCTCGAAATTACTATCTTGAAAATAACCGTGTTTTTATCTCGATCTTTATGATATTATATTCAATAGGTCAATAGTGTCACGAGTATCTCTCTACGATTTATTTGACAAAATGTTCATCCTTACAAGTTAATTTCTCATTGTATCTATACTATTATGTATAAAGAAAAAATTGATATTTGCATGCAAGCAATCTCTGACGATAAGAGCAAAAATCTAATCATACGCTTAGCGCTTTTTGAGACAGGCGAAACTCTCTCGGTTATCGTTAGTTAAAGTTATGGTAATATTGTGTTTGATGGTATGTTATATTTTTTCATACGCCCTACACTTAGAAACTCAGAAATGAGCTGAGAACCACAGCTGACATCACATACTCCTTGCCATTAGTAGGACTCGAGTAATATATTGTTAAGACTAGAATATATTTGTATATCTGCTCGAGTATCCTTGTCGAGTTCGACCGATTGTGCAGTGGATGCTCAACAGCATCTAATATAAGTGACTTGGGTCTTTCATGGAACATCAGACAATCTCGTATGGGGGATAACGATAACTTGCGCATCATTGACCTAGGACTAATAAAATCATATCAGTCATGGGGTTGATTAACGCACCGTGTCCGTGTATGGAGCGCGAAGGTTACAACAGCAGCGATTCCGACGAGAATTCCTTGCTTTTTACAACTCTTTGACACTAGTTCTCAATGAATGCCATTTTTGAACAAAGAGACGATTAAAAAAAGTAAAATATCCACTGCGTGCACGAACCACCGCCTCCGTCTTGGCTCCGATTTTACACTCGTCTCCCGAGCTATTTCAGGTGGTTGATAATATCCAAACTAGATTAATTATTACCGCCTTAGTACAGATTTATTCAGGACTATACAAATCCCGTGTAAGCCAGTTCTCGTCACGCTAATATCAAACTGAATTTCTTGAGATCAGACAGACGCTCTCAGTTTCATATGCGAAGTGATCATTCAGAAACCTGTATGTTAGAAACAATGGAAGTCTCTTGAAAAATTGTAGAAAAATACTTAAAAAAATTTTGTTTATTGTACAAATTTGTTTCGGCCATAATCCCAAATATGAAAATATAATTGCATTTTTTTTTGAAAAGAGACAGAAAAAAAGAACTATTTGAGCGACTTGGGTCTACTACAGTATCAGTATGGAAAAGTTCAGTAAAAATAAAGTATACTCTACATGCATTTACTGTTAGCCCAGTGATGTCCCGGAGAACTTGAAATCACGGTTTTGATTAAGACTCTTTAGAATTAGCATTCCTTGAGGATTATATAAAACAATATAAAAGTGGAGAAATATTCCTATTAAGCAAATTGCAATCTGCGGAAGATAATATGTTGTAGTAAAGGAAAGGAGAAAACAGTTCCACTACTTAGACCGAATGTTTTCACAGATTTGAGCCCACAAGAGACGATCGAATGGCATTGCCGGCAATAAATACCCAAATAATGAAATAGCATTTGCTATTCTTTATTCGTATAACAAGATGTGAAAAAGATCAAACGAGCTTATTTGAGGGATTTGGATTTACAGTATCGATTTGATCGTGTGGCCAGAATTCCTGTGAGGTTACAAGGATAGATAAGAAGTCTGCTATTTTGGAGACATTTTTACTTTAGATTTATCGATAGAATCCTATGGGTGCTTGCTAAGCCCTATAGATTGGCTATACCGGCTCGTTATACAGATTACATTCGTTAGTGAGGATGGATCGTACGACAATTCTATATAAAAAGTGCGGTCACTGATTTTATAAGGTCTGGGAATGTTGTGCGAAATAGGAAACGTAAATGTTATGTATTAGATCAAGAGACGAACCAAGTGATGTCCAGCTGACGCTGATATAAGACCAATTACAGGTTTCTCAGTTTATCAGACAACTCGGGAATAAGTAGAATACTCGAAGATATATATATTGTGTAAACTTCAGTTGAAAGCTTGTGATTCTGAACATTTAAAAAGGAAAGTAAAATTTAGGTTTATATAACAGGCCGCAGACGAGGAAATCATCTACCACGTAGAGGCACATTTTATATGGTGAAAAATTATTGATTTAACAAAGATCGTGGTGAGCGAGGTGAGAGAAAGATGCTACCGCTCAAATAGTAAGAATATCTCTTAACGAAAATAAGCATCTGGCAAAATTACGCCGCTTGTGACGGCTAGGATTGTCTGCAATCGACTGATAGCGGACCTCGTTCGAAGCGCATTGGGTCCGTCACATCAAAATCGACAGCTTCCGTACTATTTCCGTGGAAATGGAGTAAATAGACCTCCTTTTCGGGAATAATGGAAGATTGCTTAATTTATCTCTCCAAAAAGAAATTCGGATGACTGCATCAAAACGGAGGGAGCGAATCATATTATGCTTGACAGTGTTTTGACTTGCATAGCACTTAAGTGTCATGATAGCTTAGCGTTACAAGTATTAGAATATTAAAAATATATTGCTTCAAGATCTTATATTTAGTAAATTAAAGAAGGATTTTTATTTTCTAAAAAAAATAAGATTACAGAAAATTGTCTCTGATTATTGGGTTACTAGTGTTGTGTGAATACTCTGGCCTTTACTATTGATTCTGTCTCCTATGGCGTTGTTCATAAATATAAACAAAGGTAATATTAACATTATCTTTCTGTTACGCCAAAAGATAAATTAGAATATAAAGACGGATTTCTACTGAGTATGAACCTTAGATTATTACTCGTGTTATAGAAATATCCAAATTAGGTGATTTAGCCAATCAAATTAGAGGACATTACAGATATAATATATATAAATTATATTTATATAATATATATTCATATATAATTTTACCTATATTTAAATAATATCCTCAAAAAAATATTATTTTCGATATATATATAGTCATGTGAACTAGGAATCAAAAAAAGCAATAGGTAAATAAATTTATATTGAAAAACTAAAATTCATAGAAATATTACTATCTACGCTATATATAATTAATAACTATATATATTATAGTTAGTTTCTTTAAATTGGCCAAATAATATATATATATATCATTAAAACTATCCAGTTTTGATAGTTATCTCCAAGATTTAATTCATATCATATTATAAGCTAATGCGATAAGTATATATAGTGAACTATAGCTTTATCTCTACCATATAAAATGTAAAAATATATTATTAAATCGTATAAATATAAATATATAATATATTACGATAATAATAATAATAATATTAATAATAATAATAATAATAATAATAATAATAATAATAATAATATATTAAACGAATATATTATAACATTACAGATTGTATGAGTTGACAACAGCGAATGAGAGAGCACTTATATACTAGCCTAGCACTTACAACCTATAACCTAGCACTTAAAAACCAAAATGTAACAGTTATTTGGTTGCCTGTTAAATAAATATTAAATATTAGAGCCATATTATGTTTAAAGTAATGAAAAAAATATATTGTTTATAAATCTTAAAAGTTATAGAGAATAAAAATTTAAAGGACACATTTGGAAAACGGGTAAAACTCTATAATATTTTTTTGTTGAGTGAACCTGAAGTAAAAGCCACTATATCAAAATAATACCCCCTACTTCAGATTCACTCAATGAAAAAATATTGGAGAGTCTATAGATACGGACTGTAAAACCTGAACTCAACACTGATATGATAGCTTATCCACTAAATTATTTCTTCTATAATGTTTTATATAAATATTTGTGTTTTGTGTGTTTAAAATTATTTTCCTATATTTTTAACCTTTTTATAATTATTTTATTGTTATACATAATGCGCATTTTTATTTTTTTGCTCTTTATAAATTTTATGTTTTTAAAAATATATATATTTCTTCATTACTGTGAACGTAATATGGCTCTAAAATTTATTTAACAACCAACCAACTAAGTGTTACATTTTGGTATATAAGCGTAATTCTTATATGCGTTAGTTGTTGCTAGTTTATCATAGTGTATTAATATAATTATCTGTGAGTTGTATTTTCATTTACTGTTGTCAACTCGTACAAGCAGGTAATGTTTTAATATATTCGGTTATTATTTATTTTAGTTTTTTAAAGTTATTATTATTTAAACATTATTATTGTTAATTGAATATTTTTATTTAAATAAAGGTCAATCATATATATATATATATATAATAGTAATAGATACATATATGATAAATATATGCTAAATATATAATATCACAATATCATAATAATATATATATATATATATATATATAATAATGGCTATATATATATATATATATATATATAGGTGGACACTAATAAACTATAAAAGGAAAGTTACATATTCGTGCGTGATATGTCAGAGATACTTCACGCACTCTGCTCGTTGCATACCCTGCAGCTGTGACGTGTTAGTAAGATCTGCTCAATAGTAATGAGACCCGCTAGAGTTTCCCACAAGTTGCTGTTGTTATTTATATGGAAGTTGTTAATTTTATAGTGTTAATTTTTTTTAATAATTTCTTTTTTTTATTCTTTAATTAAGGGGCTCGACCGACGGAGGGAGCTAGATGGGGGGGTGACGGAAAGTCCCGGCCCCGTCGTCCCGCGCTGAGGCCGAGAGACCTGACTCTTTCCCATCTTTGCTATTTTATCTTGGGTATTTTATTTTAGTAAAAAAAAAGAAAGAACTCATTGCTCAAACTTGTCGCCATCTTGTTTCGCGTTGAAATGGATAAGTCGCAAAAAATAATCGATTTACATTTTGGTTCGTGTGGTCGTATGATGATAGTCTGTGCTTGAACATACCTCTTAAAGGATTAGTTTCCTATAGTTACTAGTAATTATTGTTATATCTATATAGTATATCAGTGTATAGTATTAGATATATCGATTGTAGGTAATAAAGCTATATAGCTAATGATATATTAGTAATTAATATACTTTATAGTATATATATTTAGTATATATATTAATATATATATATTAATATATGGGCTTTATATTGTAGCATTTCGGCAGCGCACAAAATTAAAAACTAAGTCCAGTCGATAAGTTGTTATTGGGGTGTGTAACAATACTATGAAATTGTACATATTAAATCGGATGTAAGTTGTAAATCTTATAAAAGTTGTATTATAGATCTGATAAAATAAAAAAACCAGTGATGCCAATTTGGTAAATTTGCAATAGATCTAGTGCGTTTATTGCTACTTTAGTGCGATTTTTCATTTACTTTTATTCTTTATTTATTATTTTGGTATGTCTAATTTTTTAAGTGCAAATATTTACTGGCTTTATTGCTTATTTTAGTTATTTGTTGCTTTTTCATTTCAAAGTTTGGCATTTTTATTTTTTTTTAATAAAATCTAGTAACTTCTCGTATTTTTGCGTAGATAATATAGATTAACAAAAACATCGGATGTTCCCAGTAATGGTTCAAACTCTGTATTTCGTCGTTTATGAGTTAAGTGGAGTTGGTCAGAAGTAAGTTAGAATGAATTTTGTGTTTGTTTCATATATGGCAAAGGACGGATTGGAGTTTGCTGAGGGTTTTTTTTTTATGCATTGTTTTTAGTTTTGTACAAAATTGTAACAGTGACAAAAGGTATCAATGGTACGTTGGATTTTAGTCCAAAAGTAGTTTGTGAGATCTGGTTTAACTTTTTTCCGGTGATTGAATATATAATATTATATATACGGTATCAATATAGTATATATACGTATAGTATATATCTGCTATATGAAAATGAACACTAAGGTATCGATTAATGAGTTTGGATAGTAGTATATTAAATATATTAGATATAGTTATATATATAAAATCTTTTCGGCAGCTACTAACCAGTCTTTCAGTAAAAGTAGAGCTAGTTTGTACGGCACATGGATCCGAGTAAAGTTAAGGGCTAACATTTTACGGGACAGCGAGTCAACGAGCCCCCTAAAATGGAGTATTTACCCTTTTTAAGGGGCTCGAGCCGATGGGGTACAGAGGGGGGACGTATCATACCCCGGAGGGGATGGGTCCGGAGGAACCCCGCCGACACCAAAAGACGCAAAGAGGCGGGTGTTGCTGGAGTAAGCCATGGCGCGCCGAGGGGGAGATCCCCCCGTAGTCCACCTAGAGGCCGAGAGACGCCGACTCCTGACATCGGGGTGGACTAACCCGTGGTATTCGTTAGTGATATACCCCAAAAAACAATAAATCCCAAAATGAGTACTTTTGGGACATTTATTCGCACATTCTATTCGCACTCTATTAATAATCTCAAAACCATTTGGGACATTGATTTACATATAATAATATATTAGTTATATATATATATATATATAAGTATATATAGGTATATATATATATATATAGTAATATATTATATTATATATATATAGTATAATAATATATATAGCTGTATATATAGATATATACCAAATATCGATTTTATGTTCAGATATACAGCAGAAGTGTGATATTATATTCCGGACTTTCAGTCGACCTAAAGCAAATATGCGAACAAGAAGAACTCTAGAGGACGAAAGAATTAGAGTGCGTGTGCCGAAAAGGAAAAATTTTACGTACTTAACTATAGAAACCTTATATATTAAATAAGATATATATATTATTAGACTGTATATATTTATAGGGTTATGTGATATTTAGGATATATAGTATCGAGTATGATAATAGGTATATAATTATATATAGGTATAGGTATGGTATATATATATAATATATATATGAGGTATATAGGTATATAATGGGGAATTGTTTTTTGGAGAACAAGATATATTGATTGTCGTATCGATTTTGTCGATAGTTATATGGGTCCCTAAAAATAAAGATGCGTCTGTGAAATACATTCAGTCAAATAAAATTTGGTAATAGTCCGTTTTGAGGAAATGTTATCAGATATAGATTGTTTTTTCCGATAATCGTAAGTTATCGGATATCGTTGTTACCCATTATCCAACTTTAGTTTGTTCGAAATGAAAAATGAGCATAGCGATGCTAATCCTCTTGAATTTTTTCAAAAATTAATATGTTTGTTTATATATTACGTATATATTAACTTAAATGTGGTATTTAAATATTTTTTGAAAAATTAAATAAAATTCAAAAATTTGAATTATTATTTATTTATTATTTATTTATTTATTTATTTATTTATTATTATTTATTTAATCATTATTTATTTATATATTATTTATTATTTATTATTTATTGCTGTTATTTGTTTATTGTTTATTTATTATTTATTTATTGTTTGTTTATTTATTATTTA